>RJWM01023542.1:0-32018 GCA_004363535.1 Dasyprocta punctata
CAGGCTTATAGAGTTTATGATTGATTTATGGTCCAATGCTGGGATTATGGGTGTGAGTGCTACACCCAAGTGGGTGTGGCCTACAAACAACATAAGGGACAGAAAGAGTCTTCTCTGCACATTTCTCCCTTATGCTCCTGTTGCTTTTGCTGTCTTACGCATGTGAACTGTTACTCTCTGCCATTAGCCACCCTGTCATGGAGCCAGCTGATGATGGACTGAAACCTCCACAAACCGTTAGCTAAATAAACCTTTCCTTCCTTAGTGTTGGGTGTTGGGTATTTTGTCCCAGCAATGAGAGAAAAGTTCCTTTCTTAGTGTTGGGTATTTTGTTCCAGCAATGAGAGAAAAGTAACCAAGATAAACCTATAACTAAATTTTAACAACTTTGATAGAGAATAAAATAGGTTCTCACCATGCAATTGTTTTTGAGACAGATAGCAAACTGAAATGTCCCAGTCTTAATTTCTCAACCACATAGTAAGGCAGAAAAAAAGTCATTCTGTTTTCACATTTTACAAATACTAAGCTTCATATTTTCAGCTTCATAGGGTTTTAATAGGCCTGTAGACGCCTGGCCAACAAACTAAAGTGGAATCTGTTTGATTGACATTAAAAAGCAATTAAGTTATAGACCTGTCAAATATGTTAACATTTGGGGGTTTGCCTATTTTATGTGTCTATTTTGACTACTACCACCAGAATCATTTAATGCTTTACAGACCTTCAATGTCTGATGTACCTAACTGCACCAAGTCTGTGACCCAATCTTTTTCAAATTTGCACAGGACAAACCCATCCCCTATTTATTAGAAAGCAAGAAGGATGGTTCAATATTTGAAGTGCACTGCGTCAAATACAGTAACATCTCAGTTCACAAATGCTGTTTGCAAAGAATTCAGTTTGCAAGCAAAAGTATTCAGCAAAATTTTGCTTCTGTACATGAACTTCATATTAGTTGACAAACATGACTATGGTCATTTTCCCCACACAAACACAAATGCAGATCTTCCCCGAAATCATAAAACAAATTAAGTCCACCAACTGAGACATCACAGTACTCTGTCACTTTACCAAAGAAGGGAAAAGAAGGAAAACAGACAAGAGGGATCTGGCTGGCTCAGGGTGGACTTTTCCCTACTACGATGGTACGTTCGATCCTCCACCGTCCTTAGGTAGTCAGGCTGTGCCAAACTCTCTTAGTCTGTTCAGGCAGCTGTAACAAAATGCCATAGACTGAGCAGCTTGTAATAAGCATCACAAATTACATTTCTCAGAGGCTGGAATTTGGGGGTTGGTGCAAGCATGGCTGGGGTCCGGTGAGAGCCTCTTTCTGGTTCACAGCCCATCTTCTCACTGTGTCTTTACACGGTAGAAAGGATGAGGGAGTCTGTGGGGGTTCCCTTAAAAGGGTACTAACATCATTTAAGAGAGGCTTTGCTTTCGTGACAGAAATCACTTCAGTCCACAGTCCTACCTCCTAATACTATCACACTGGGCACCGACTGAATACATGAGTAGTGGGGAAGAAACAAACATTTAATCTATAGCCCCATAAACACTTAGAGATCAGATATTTCTTCAGATTTTACCCTTAGTCTAAGGAGAAGCCACCTGGAAAAAGAGCTTCTCACTGACATAGGCAGAAAGCAGACTCTGCTCCCAGTCAAGGTCCCAGTCCCCACCCCCAGAAACCTTTCCGAGTGAACTGCGGTAGACCTGCCTCCTCAGTGTCTCAGAAATCTCCAAATTTGGATATTGCCACGGTTAACATTTTTTGCTATTCATTGGTTCCCTTTTAAAGTCTCTCTCTCTTTTTTTTTTATGATTCCTTCATGGTTTTGACATGATAATTTCACACGTTAACCATAAAATAAAATCTTTTCTACCTTTAACATAAGCTATAATAAACTATGCCAAATGCCCCATGTACAGTATTAGCTTCATTCTATTCTTAAGGTTTGAAATATATTTGGGAGTTGTTTATTTGCCATTTTTAGAAATGTACTCAAATAAAATAGGGACTATTTAAAAGTTGGTTCTACTTCTGAGTGCTCATGGAATACTTTCTTTTGAAATATCTTGGATATGTAGCTCTGCGGTCATGGTTCCTGCTATTCCTAAAAGTCCATCAGCTCCTTTGCCTGGCTTCCCTGAAGTAAATGCCTCTTCTGTCACCTGTTCCTGAAAGAACAGTAATAGGATACAAACCTTCCTGTCCAATTCCATAACTGTCTTCATTACCAACGCCTTCTGATCAAACATGGATTCATCCAGTAGGTATGTCACAACACGATAACGGGGACCAAACAGAACTATAACAAGGAGAAATGGGCTGTCTCCTCAGCATTCACGTCTCAGTTCCATCAGTATTTAGCCAGCGTCCTTCCTAGGTAGGGATGCCCCTAGTTCTCAACCCACAGCTGTAAAGGAAGATTTTCTCTTGGTGAATCAGTGACTGTATGTGACAAAGACAGCAGATTATACCAAACACATGATACAACAGCTAAGCCTTCAGGTCAACAGGAATTGATGAGCAGAAGCAAAGCGTAAGTACGAATTAAAAAAATCTGTATTACAGTCTTAAATCTTGGGGAAGGGAGGCCATGCAAAAAATTTCTTCCCAGGAGAATTCTGAATAATAACAATTTAAAATAATGTAACCAACTATTAGATTTTCATTAAATTATAAATAGATTATAAGGATGTAAGCATTAATAAATTATTTCTACAGTATCATCTTCTACAGTTACTTGGCATGTCATAGAGGAGTGACTTCATAGAAATTCTATTTACTGACCGAGCCTCACATCAACCTATATTTTATAAATAAAATATGTACAGAGACTTTTACAGTGAAATAAAAATTCTGCCTTAAGAAAACTATGCTGTGAGGCCACATCTCCACAGGAAACCCTGTAAGAGAGAGATCACAGAAGCAGGACTTAAATCCACTTCAGGCAATCTGCCTCAACAGCTCTGACTGCCAGAGCCTATGTGTTCATTACATGAGGGAATTTTCTTCCTAGTTTGATATGATTGGATCTGAAATCTCAAGGAATTTCAAGCTCAATCATAAGGAATATGGGTTCGGGTATATTTTATGACAGAAGCACTTACACTATTATTCAGGGCAAACTTACAGAATTCAGAGCTCAAAACAAAACAGTACAAGAAGGGTTTGAAGAAGATGGTAAAACAAATGGAATTGTTAAGCATAACCCTTTGTGGATGGATGCAGTTACAACTGAAAGCTCCTGTTGGCCTTTCACTCGAAAGGGTGGCCTCTCCAACTTCTTCTCTTGATAATTAAATGAAAAAATAAAACACAACCTAGCAACTTGACCTGATTAGCTGGGACCAGGGCAGGGGATGAGAAAAGGTCACCTCACAGAGAGGCTAGCAAGTCACAATCAGGAAGAGGATAAATGGATCAGCAGAGTAAAAAGATGTATGGGGAGATACAAAATCACTGTGAGAGAGGCTGGGAGAGCCAAGTGGAGAGAACAGAGAGGAGGGAGCAACCAGAGCTGGGTCAATTCTCTAGAGCCTTTGGTTCTGTTTCATGACATCTTAAAGTACATCTTTATTCATTATTACTACTTCAGTGAGTTTCTGTTCCCTGTAACCATGAGCAATCAACACCAGAGCCCAGAGAAGACAGGAGGCTGGCTCTGAAGCCATCCCAAGGCACAGGATGAGGAGCGTGCTACTGAATCCTCAGTGGCGGGAAGATTTTACTGTCACTCCTATTACATTTCTCACCTTCTGCATCTGGGCTGGCCTGAGCATCTTTCTGAGCAACAGAACGCAGTGGAGAGGCAGGTTGGAAGAAGTCCTGCAGCTGCTGTCTAGGACTCTTAAGATGGTCTCCTCTCCTTCAGACTCAAGCTGCCAACGTTTGCTAAGGCCAAGCGCCACAAAGCAGCTGCATCAGGTGCTCTAGATGACAGCCCCAGCTGCTGGCAGGTGATGAATGTTTTCTAGACAGCCACCAGAGTGACACATCTTAGATATCCCACTCAGGGGAGTCTTAGACAATTCTAGCCCCAGCTGCCATTTTCCTATAAACCGGGGACCTCCCAACTGAGCCCAGTCAACTAGAGAATCATGAGAGAATAGCGATGAACTGTTTGAAGCTGGCAGGCTTAAAACGTTATCTGCAACAGATCATCAGGACGCCCTTCCTCCTCAGTGATGCAGAAACACTAAAATCACTCCCATTAGCAGGCAAGTCCTAGGACAAGGACTGCTATACAGCATTGGCTAAAGTGAAATGAAGATCAAATTTAATAGAAGGATGAAACTGTATGCTAGGGAAAGGGCAAATAAGCAGACACAAAAATTAGGAGTTAGGAGCATAGTTCAGTGACAGAGGACTTGTCAAGGACAGGGTTCAAAACTGCCCCCACCACCCACAACACACACACAGAAGGAAGATCAGAGACCTTCAGATTGGTTAGGGCAGCTGAGGACCTCAATAAGCCGCATCCAAACTCCAATAAACTTCCCTTTCCCCTGAGGGAACTGCATATTTTTACATTTCTCTTCATTCAAAAAATTCAACTAAAACACTTATTTTCCTAAAATCCAAATTACACATATCAGAAGTTAAAAGACAGACACTGGAAGAGGAGGAAGACTAGTATGTAAGTCATGTTTTAATTATTTCACATATGCTACCTCAGTTCTCCTCACCACAGCCAAGAAAGCTAACTGCAGTGGCTTCAAGATGGGCACCAAGCCTTGGCCACTTTCTCTGCTTCGAGAGTAGAGTGGTGTATTTTCCTTGCCACTGAGTCTGGCTAACTAACAAGCACAATGTGGTTACGTCAATGCCCTTTACCTTCGAAGGTGCGCTGAGAGATCCGGCCTCTCGTGCTGCTCTCAGAGCTCCCTTTCACGGGCTCAGACACGAAGACCTGAGGAAGCCAGGTTTGGAGAGAGCCCCGGCCCCATTCCCCACTCAGCCACGCTGCCTCCGACTGCCGTTTGTGTGAGGCAGCCCAAGCACAGCAGCTTGAAACTGTGTGTCTGCTCACGAAGAAAAGAACAAATTACTGTTTTAAGACACCAGGTCCTGGGGTGGCTTAATTTACAGCAATAGATAACTGAAAGGGGGCTGTTATTTCCATTTTATACACAAGAAAACTGAGGCCAAGAGAAAGCAAGTTGTTTATTCCTTTACTTACATCTGGTAGGTAAAGACTTTGGGACCTCAAACTGACTAAAAGCACATGTTCCTTATAGGATAATGGAATGACTTCTGTTATATGTAATTATTTTTATTTATCTTGCAATACTGAGTGGGTTGAAACCAGGGCCATCACACTGAGCTACAACCTCAGCCTTTTAAAAAAATTTTGATATATTATCTAGGTTTTGTGATCCTCCTGCCTCAGCCTCCCAGAATGCTGGGACTACAAGTGTGTGCAATCAATCATAGGTACCTGATATAATTACTTGACTACAAATGGTGAAGACTTTTAAAAGCATTAATTTTACAAATAAAGCATCCTTATTATGGAAACTGTCAAAAATTAGACTTGCAAAGATTTGAAAAGAACACTTTTACTTTGTAAAATGATGTCCATCTATATGGTTTCTGTTCTTTGTGATTCTGGAATGACGATTAGCATGAGTTACAGAGAAAGGTGATCAATTTTATTAAGGATGAGAACAAGTATAACTAAAATAAAAGCTATATATGAGCCCACTACACAGACCTGTCCTTAGTAAACTGAATATTTAACAAGATCACCCTAACAAAAATTTAGGTTTTAAAATTTTGTAATTTAATGAATAAAATTACAAAGTACCTTCAGGTTACCATACACCAAGGTCCTTGGGATATATCAATGAGTACCAAGAGTCTTATTTGTCCTTTGGAATGAAGGAGATGGAAAAGAAACAGAAATCATGATCAATACACAAGTTCTGCAGAGTGCTTGAAGGTGGCTGAGAGGTGTGCACAGGGAGAGGGTGGGAAAGAGACCAGAAAGGGAGGACGACCGACAAGGCAGCTAGCAAACGCAGTAAAAAACTTCAGATTTACTTAGTATCAGGTGTGAGCTTCCACTAAAAAACTGAATATAGGACCACAGTCTAGGAAACAAACCTCAAGTTAAATGAATACACTGCTCCAAATATTAAGTATACCTATATAACAAGCCTATAAATCCACACATCTGCAACAGACACATGCAGTATATGTCACATTAGAACATTTCAAAGTAATTTGCTGTTTGCTATTCTTTTCTGACAAGTAAAGCACAAGAGTGGCACTGATGGAAATAATGTGAAGGCTTCAGTCTGGGAATCACAAGCTATTCCTATTGTACCAGGTTTGACTTAAGTTTTCAAAAGCAAACAGTTGCCCTGCCTAGGGATATACTCATATGCAATACCAAGTAGAAAGGCACCCATTTCAGGACAAGTTATCTCTTGGGAAATGAGGGCGGGAAAAGCAATCTGGACAGGTACACCAGGGATTCCTGCAGCATTTACCAAGTTTGCCACTGTAAGCTAGGTGTCTGATACACTTGTGACTGTTTCTTTCTTTATAAAATTTTTCAAAATAAACATTATCCACAATTGAATAATACAAAAAAAGCAATAAAAACTTACCCTAAAAGTGACATCTGATACATGGCTGTGCAAACAGGTATAAAAATATGCATAGGGGAATCACCATAATAGTGAAAATACATTCAAAACCTGTATAGTATCAGGGTCCTATGAATTTGCCAGGAAAAGAAATTAAGATTATTTTCCATTCCATGTTTTCAGAGGTAATACTCCTGTCAATTCTTTTCAGAACTAGTGACAAGCACATTATCAATGATTTCCCCAACCTGAATAAACTCATAAATAACATATATTCACACATACATAAACATGTGTACACCATGATAAATACTATGGACTTAAGTAGCTCAAGAGCATGTTCACTTGATTTTCCAAAAATTATTATGAAACACTATTATTTTCTACTGGCTTGTAAAAGAGTTTTACTAAACATAAGCTTTTTAAGACAGTGGCTCATACTTTGTTGACATGTTTTCTGATGAATATTAGATTTATTTGCGCACCAGAAAAATTAATCATCAAATTTATATTTCTTCCTTAAAACCAGTCTTGGCACCACTTGTCTTCCCTTACCTGGTCCTTCTTAAGATCAAGCTAAAGATTCAAGACACCTCAGGACTTTAACATTCCGTTCCATTAGACGCACGGTATGGCATTACACAGGGTTGTTTTTGTCTGTTTTTGCTTTTTAAGGTAGTGGCAACAAAACAGTAACAACTAAAAAACAGCATTCCAGTGTTTAAAGCCTTTGGGAGCCTAACTGAGAAGGGACAGTGGGCACAGGACTGCTCTCCTCTGCCACATGTCCTGCATACCACTGTCACCCACACAGATCCTCATCACACCCCCTTAAGTGGCTGAGCTTTTGATCCAAGACACAGAGGATGCAAGGAAAGGCATATATGTGTATATGTGTGTGTGTATGTGTGTGTGTGTGTATAAAAGCTTGAGGGTCGAGGTATCTGACAGAAACTCCTACAACTACTGGCCTAATTTAGAATGCAGAAAAATCAACTCTGGGAGAAAATGCAAACCACCAGCAATTCTGTCAGACTTTGAGTTTGTAAACTCCAGTTTCAACATCTAGTTTAGTCCTGAGTTGTTCTGAATACGTCACTACTATTAAGAGTGAATCTATAAAAATGCTCTGAAAACTCAAGTCAGATTTTTGGCAGGACTCTAGACCTAATCTCAGCATGAAAAATGATTTTAAAAATAAAGTCAGACTCACCCTTTTCTATGTGTCAATGAAACAAGAGTACTTTTTAACCTCTGCAGTAAAAGATATTATTATAAAAAGTAATAAGTTAAGGAATTGGGTAAATTTTATCCCTTTTAAGTGCCAATGATTGGTATCCTCCAAGTGTACTATCAGTTTTACTTTTCTGAATATGATAAAACAGTGTTTGGCTAAGCACTACAAAGTCATGAGGTTATGGAGATGAAGATCTCCCTGTATATTTCTCATTTTCACAGAAAACATTATAAAACAGAAAAAGCCTTATTCATAAAAAAGAACGCTTTGGCTACAAGTGCAAGTGAGCCATGTGTACTAACTCCTGGCAATAATGAAGCCAGGTGAGTTGCCTAGGGACTTAAAGTCAACACCTAGCAATGCATGGCTGAACTAAGGCAGGAACTGTTTGTGTCACTCAGCCCCACAAAGCCCCTTGTATTTCCAGCTGGAGAGAGAAGGCAGTTGGAACCCACATTTTTTTAAGGTGCACACTGGGCAGAATTAAGGAAGAACTTCGCCAAAGCCTGCAAGGAGAACTGCAGATGCCACTTTTACACAAACACATACCCACACCCTCACACATAGCCACAAAGTGTGCACGTGCACACACACACACAAATTCACAGTGAAGATGGAGTCATCCATCCTCCCAGAAGATCTAAAACGCCTAGACTGTTTGCTCCTACAAAACTGCTTACTCTGACTTCTTAAAGCAATGATAGGGTTTGGGGGAAGGAGGCTTGAAACGCTGAGGACCACAGTCTATCCACCTTTGAGATGAAGGGTGGCAACTTCATTTCACAGATATTTTAAGTAGCTGTAAAGCCCAAGTGGCTCCAACTTTAAGCCTGTGTTTAGATCAGCTTTGAAAAAAGGGTACTCCTCTTTACAATAACTAGGCGCCACTTCTGATGCCAACCTGTGCTCTGTGTTTGAAATGGGCAACCACACCTGCCAAAACAAGACCACCTACAGATGGCACAATACATGCCATAACCAATCTCCTTGGCACCCAGATGCATGTGCAGGAAAAAGGCTTTTGTTAAAAAGAAAAGACACTTTCAGGCACCATGCCATGATGATTGCCAAAATAAAATTAATTTTACATTTTAAATTCTTGAAGAGATCTATAATAATGCCTTTATAGCTGCTTTAAAATCCAGGGACAAGCAAACAAATGAAACCTACCCCAACCTGACCTGAAACTCACTGTTCTCTTGGGTTCCCTGAAACAGCCTGAAGGACTGGGCTGTACCTACGGTAGCCCATGGTAACATCTACTTCAAAATCAGAAAATCCAATTACTCACATGGAAAACTACAGAGCTGTCTGAAGTGAAGACTGCTTGTGAGGAAAAGCAGTTCCTGCAATGCCTGCTATTCTGTGATTATTACTCTGCACCCTTTTTATTGAGGACATTAAAGACTCCTTTTTTTCCATCTTGCATGCTCCTAAAGTTACAGAACCTGGCCATCTCTGACAGGTCAGTGATCAAACAGAGAGTCAGGCAGTAACTAAATTCCATACATCTCTTAAGAATTACCATGACCCAAGACTTTTCAACCTCTGCTAAGCTCAAGAAACCACCATTCAATATTGAACAGGACAATAAGCACTTTCCACACAAGCATTTAATATCTGCAAGTGTTTGCCAAACACTAAACTCAATGATTTTCAAGTAAAAAAGTTATTTTATGAGTAAGATTTCCTACTCAAAACAAGCCAGTTATAAAACAGTAAAAAGTGACCCCATCGTTCTCCTTAAAAAGATACATAAAGTTGTATAGAAAATAAACCAACGTTGTATTACCTGAGTGATCAAAGCCTGTTTATTTAACCAACCTTATCTCCGAATAGCACCAGCCTTTGTGTAACAGTTTAATTCACTTAAGGTATTTACATTCACATGAGCAAACTGGTACATGAGATAAACTGAGACACAATGTTTTGCCGAGCTGCAGAACAAGATGCAGATTGTTCGTCCATATCGAGAAGCAATCAGTCCACGCATTTTTGACAATGCAATGCACCCAGCCAGCTACTTCCCAGCATCCTTCAATCCAGAAGCATTTGAAGCTTGCACTTGTGGCCACTTTTAAGGAAAAGCAAAGCAGAGAGCTATGGCTGCTGACTTAAAGCTACAAATTACAGTACCTGACCCAGCAGAGGGTGCCATGTGCAAAGTATGTACAATGGGTACCTTTAGAAAAGGTAACGAAATTTTTTCAAATGCCAAACACTTCTGCCACAAATGACTTCTTCTGCAGAACCAACCACAAGCAATGATGTATTGAACAGGCATAACATAGCAGGCAATAAGGTCAGAAGCATTTACCCTTTTACCTCAGGCATGGGCACCTGTCTAGGCAAGTAGAGATGCCCTAGTAGACTCTGCTCTTGTACAGGATCTGTGATTAAACAGAAGCCTTAGTCCATACTTGCTGACCATGGTAGTGATACGTATGCGAAACAAGTCTTTCTGATGTGGAGCTCTGCAGAAGGTACTTACACAGCCTCCAGCAAGAATTTCTGCTGCAAGTGGGATTGAACCATCTTTGAGCATAAATTTGTCCCGCACAAAATCATTCACCTTAAAGAAAAATATTTATAGAAGCTGATGAAAATTATAAAGTCAATAAACACACACAAATGTGCGTCTGCCAAAATGTTATTTTTCTATTACATAAATTGATAGGCCTGAAAACTGTTTGAGAGAGGTGCCCTTAATAGCATCCACATAGTTGTTTTAAAGGGAAAACATACTGTATACAAGCATCTCTAATGTTGCTGGGAGAAAAGTTAAAAGATAGGTGGTTTATATGCCAAAAATTCAAATATATCCTGTAGTTACCATAGCATGAAAAGGGAGACATACTGATAGGAGAGATAAAATAAAAACATTCAAATTAAAAACAGTTTTATAAGATTAAAAATCACTTTCAAGTCTTCTAACAAGATTTAATCTAAAATAGCACTTCTCATTGAGACCAATTTGTGCAGATTTTTCAGCTCAGTGGAAATTCAGTATCTAAAAATTCCTCAAGGATTCTCAAGGAACATCAATTACATTCATTAATTAAGTATAATACTACCAAAATGAAATGAGCTACGAGCAATTTTAAGGAACAGTTATGAGTTTTTGGGCAGATACAAGCCAAAGCAGCTCAGCTATCTCAAGGTCACATCATAAAATGGTGTAAGAAAAATATCATGGACAAAGCTAATGGCCCACTAGTTTAAGTTTCTGGGGCTTTATGGTCTTATCTATCCCCAGACACATGAACAAAGTACCAACCACCTGTCGACACGAGCCAGGCCCAAGGTAAACAGTGATCAGTGATCAGCTTCAACTAGAACACACAGCCCTCACTATGCTGCTTTGGCAATGCTCACAGAATACACCCTAGGCCAGTGTGGTGGCGCATGCCAGTAATCCCAGTACTTAGAAGGCTGAGGCAGTAGGACTGTTGTGAGTTTGAGACCAGCCTGAGCTACAAAGTGAGCGCAAGGCCAGCCTGAACAGCATGGTAAGACTCTGTCTCAAATAGAGGCAAAAACCAAAGCAAAATAGAACACGCCCTAAATGTACAATCTATATACAGCAGGTGTAACTGAAAGAGTCCATGATTTGAATTCAGAAAATCTGATTTTGAATTCTAGTTCTCCTGCTCATGGATTATGTGACCACTGTGGGCTGTACTTTGCTTCTTTGTTCACAGTGGATCAACACTTTGCTTAAGATTAAAACAATACGAGACACATGTCAGGTCCCTGATATGGCAGGTAACGAAGAATATTTCACTGCTGCTGCTATAATGATGAAAACCACCACAAATAATCTTCTCAAATTAATCATCACATTTTCAAATATTCCATGTTAAACAGGAAATAATGAAAAGCTGTGTGTGGCTAGTGCCTTACGTTCCAATAGTACCTCTGAGTAACCACAAACCTGCTGCCTTGAAGAAGAATACCTGCTAGATTCACGAGTATATGCAAATTCCCTTATTAAGTAGCACCAACTCAAAAGACTTACTGTAAGTTTTATGGCCTTCTCTGGGGCGACTCCTAATAGCTGTGGCAACAGACCTAAAAATCAACAAGAAGTAGAAGTATATTAAATAAATTAGCATTAACTAAACAAATCAACAGCTCTGCAGAGGGGATCACCACTTAAAAACTGGGGCAATCTTTGCTGTAATTTTCTGCTATTACCTTTAATGAGAATACTTGAAATGGAATGTTGAAGCACTAACTTCTAACAGCCACATCTAACGGTAAATTCCCTTGCACATTCTAGGTAGTTTGCACATTGGGTAAATCAACAGTATTAGTGATAAAGGAAATCTTATTACTTCAGGAAAAGTATGTGCCTCTCCCCTTCCTGCTTCCTAGGTCAGTGGGCATAAGTCATATATTTTTTGTAACACTTTCCTCATCTCCCCAAATGCCCATAGCTCAGCCGTTCATTCACTGGGCAACTATGACTCTGTGACCAGCACAGAACAAGTGAGATCATGCTCTCACATGCCTCCCAGGGAAAGACGAGCCTTCCAGGGGAGGCGACCACTGCAGAAAGATACATTTTGAGAAGGGGAACAAATAGCACAAGGAAAGCAGTAGAGAAGCAAGGGGTGCGCTTGGGACTGAGGGAGAACATCAGACTGGCCCCCTCAAGCAGAGACAGGGAGGGCAGCACAGGTGGGCACCAGATGCTTCGCCGACATCACAGGCCAGGATCCTCAGCCTGATTTATTCTCAGTTAGATGAGCAGTAAGTAGAGGGCTTTCACCAAGAGAGCAAGGTGCTAATTCACAGTTTTAAAGGACTGTTATGGCTGCTGTGTGGAGGAGAGACAGAATATACAGACTCGTGTGTGTGCATTCATGTATGTGAGTGTGTGCACGTGTGCGTCTCAGGAAGGGAGACTGAGGGAGAAATCTGGGGTTGACCCAAAGGGCTTAGTGTGTAGCATGAACAACTAGGCAGAAACAAGGAAGAATGAGAAATAAAACAGCTTGGGGATAACGAGACCTCTACCGTGGACATGTCCAGCTGAGCAGGAGTTCAGGAAGATTCAGAGTACTAGGGAGGTGTGGCTTTTGACAGGAAAGGGCCACTTTTTAAACAGGGAGTTAAAACAACAGCAGCCCTACATATCCAAGCTAAAAAATGTCATTTTCACCTGTTCTAAGAAAAAAATAAATAAAAATCAAAGACAAATAACTCCTTAGAAACACACAGTAAGCTGACCATGAGGGTACGTTGCACCCTATGTCATGGTGCAATCCTGGGGAGGTGCTTCATGGTACCATCTTTTGTCAGCAAGCACAATTTTCAAATTTGTGCAGAGGGTCCACTTGTAGCCTCTTCTGAGTGACCACCCTTACCCATACATCATTTAGACAGGATCTGTGCATCCGATCCAAGGTCCCTACCTTCCCCAATGCTGACATCCCAAGTACCAGTGCTCATGGTTATTACTCTGTTGATAACCTCACAATACAGAAAAGTTTCTTTTTGCTTTTAGCAATACAGAAGGGGAAAGCTAAACAGGCCAGCACAGCTTCATGTTTTAGGAAAAAAAAAGGAAACAGTCCATTTCACTGTAAAACTAAATGATTATGAGAATGTTGATGCTAATGAAAATTTAAAAACCGCTATATAATGTTTATTATGTGCCAGGCACCATTTTAAGGACTTTCTTAAACCATTTAATCCTCATAACCATGCTAAAAAGAGGAAACTAAGGCACACACAGATTAAGGACATTGTTGTAAGTTACCTAGCTAGTAAATGGTGAGACTGGGATTTCAAACCTAAACTCAGTTTATACCCTTGGTCGCCCATCAGCTCTGTCATGTAGTTAATAAACATTTTCTACCCAGTTTCAACTGCTCACTTATATAACCTGCCTGGATTCCACAAGCATCTGAGGTTGCAACCCCTTCTCTATATTTTTAGAGCCTGCTTCATGTTCAATGAATACAACTAAAGGATATGCAACCAATGAGTTCAGCAATGGGCACCTGTGGCCTGGCACCAAAAGTAGAGTCAGCCAATAAGAATCTCTCTTCAGAAGCACTAAGAGTCTTTTGAAGCAATGGAGCTGGTTAGCACAGAGGTACAAATCGAAAAGGTGTGATGAGTGAAGCAGGGAAAATGACAAGCTGCAAGCTAAGTACGAGCTACTATCACAATGAAGTAGAATAAGCAAAGAAGGAGGGCTGGAGGAGAGGAGAATTTGGAGTACAAAAAGAATGGGGACACCAAAGAGAAAAAACACAGAGCCCATGAAAGGAACAGCCCATGAAAGGGGACAGGCTGGCTCTGACCACCTTCTGGACCCCCTGAGGCCAGGCTCCAGGGTAACTTGTGTCCTTGGTTCCCCATGAGATTTCAGCCTTTTTTCTCTCTTGCATGAATTCACACCAAAAGCCTCCCTTGTGTGCCTGCCAGCTTGAATGAGGCTGAGCTCTTTATAATCTAAATGAGCCGAGGCAGCACGTGAGAGAAAGCAGCAATGGAAGCCATCAGGGTAAAGCAAGTGTTTTCATTAAAATCAAGCATTCTTGCCTCTTCAAATGCACTCATCAATCTTTTAAGAAGTTACCTATGAGATGAAAGGTTTAGTTAGTACCCAGTGAAAATACAACATTAATTTCTACTAGTTAAAAAGCAGGCAAAAGTTGTCTGAACTAAACTTAATAGCTGAAATATCTATTTTACTCTCTGTATTCAGATTGAGCCAAGAATGTTTAAACATTTACTTGTTAGACATATCTCTCTCATCACTGAATAACTGACCAAAACCATGGACGGGCTGAAACCACTATGATTTAAATGATAATGTCTTTTCTCTGTAACCACCCTACGATGCTCTTTTAAAATAACTAATAAAAGCAGCCCAAAGAACCAGGTAACTATAGTGTTAGATATTCATTTCAGCTAGCCTCGTAACCTACTGAAATTAGTCTTTCTCACTACAAATTGAGCGATGCATTGTGAACAGTGGAAAACAAAACAAAGCAAACAAGCTCTATCTTTAAGACAAAAATGAGGGCAGAAAATTTTATTCACAGAACAGACGTTTATCAAATGTCCTCTCTGTGTGATTGGTATTAGAATGAACACACTGAGACGGGTGTTTCTTCCTCAAAAATTTTCAGTTTAGAGAAAAAGTGAACCCTAATTGTCCCCATGTACCAGAAAGGAGGCAGAATATTTGAAAACAGCCTGGTGAGTACCAGATTCCAGGAGCATCAAAGTACTAGGAGGACACAGTGGACAGAACCAGTTATCCTGCCTGCTGGTAGGAGAAAAGATCAAAGAAAAGGAGTTATTTATCCTAGGGCTTTTTCAGCAAGCAGAGGTTTTCTGAAGAGAAGAGACAGGACCACAGCAAAGGGCAGTGTGGTCCTGGAAGAGGGGATAATGTGTTAAGGCACCAAAATCTCAAGCTGATGGCATATTCAGAGTCAAGGCAAGATCACAGCAGGTTGTGTCTGGATCTCAGAAGATCTTGTAATACATAATAATGGTATCACTCGGGGCACTTACTAAACACTAGGTGCTACTTCAGTGTGTTTTATGTGAACTAATACATTTAATCTACATGACACTGTATGTGGTATAAGCTTTTGTATTTTGTTTTTGTTTTTTGAGACAGGTTATGCTATGTGGCCCAGGTTGGCTCTGAACTCATGCTCTTTCTATCTTAGCTTTCCAAATGCTACGATTACAGGTCGCACTGGTATGTCCAGCAGGGTGTGATATTTGGTCTCCACAACTGATGAAGAAACTGGGGCTGACTTCGAGGAAGCTGCCCAAGGTCACCCAATTGTTAGATGGGCAGTGGAATTCATTAGTCTGGTTCCAGCCTCTGTGTTCTTACTTCGCAAGGCACAATACTTTTTTCAAACTTAAATTGCAATAAAGAACAAGGATCAAATTTGGTCAACACATGGGATGGCTTTTAAGTAAAAAGTAAGGTTCAAAAAGTGAAATATTATAGAAGCAGTTCAGTAACACTGGCAAGGGCAGAGACCCAGGGCAAGAAGAGCAATTATGAGATTAAAGCAACATAATCAGAGGTCACAAGTTTCATTATATTAAATGAAGAAGTTCAATTCAGCAAGAATAAAACCAAAGCATACAATCCATTCCTAAGGTCTGGGCAGATGTTGGCACTCAAAGGCCACCAATAAGCACCTTGTGGCAATTACTTTGGCTAAGCAGAGAAATAGCTGGCTGTAAGTGACAAGCTGAGGCCCACTGCAGACGTGGCTTTGTACCATCAGCTTGGGTAAATGCCCTTCAGGAGGGGCATGGTCTGTGGGACAATTTATAAAAGAAAATCTTGCAGAGAGGGGGATTCCCTTATACCTTGCTAATACCTTGACCTCAGAGGTGGACAAGTATCATGTTTAGTAAGGCCTACAGCCCGCTTTCTAGTTAAGATACTTCTTCATAGCCACTTTTCGGTTTCCAGGGCGTATATGTTTGACATCTGTGTAACTCAGCAGAAAAATCAGGTTTGTAATATAAGATGTTTCTGTTGGGTCCTGGAAATTCATTTTAACCATTCAAAACAGAGATTCGATGTGTGTGTTGTTTCTAACTTGTCAAAACAGCAGTCCATTTTCCATCTGCCTCAAGTGAAATTTATTAGTGTGGTTCGTTTTCTGATCTTCTCTTTTGAGTTCAGCTCCATCAGCACATATGGCAATGCTTCTGTGGCAAACTTTATTCTCCCAGAAGGTTGCTAATGCGAGAAAAGATTTACAGGGTACAGTATTAATACAGTATTTTGTCTTCGGATTTCACAGGTTGGAGATATAAATCACACTAACCCTTCTGGGTCCAATCCCTCATGCAACCCAGTAAGAACAAGCTGGAGAGGTGGAAACCGAGCCCACATCGGAAGCTCCCAACTTCGGCTTCATACGGCATCCCCAAAAGGGGCTCCTGAGAGCCAGGTGCTAGATTAGAGGAACTTTTTAGAAATATAATTCTAGATTTCAGAGCTCGAAGGGACTGTGAAGAAATTCATTAAAGCTATTTATTTCCAATAGCCTGGCAGTAAAATGAACAGTTGGGCCTGTGCTTGAGAGTGCGGAAACCTGTTGGGTGATTCGGGCAATGTTATTTTTTGACTTAGGCTCCTCATTGTTAAAACAAGAACGCTGATTGCTAGCTGCTGGTTTGTTTTGATAACCTCATGAGTAAATGTATACAAAGTCAGACACTCTTCATTACCTGATTTTATGTATCCAAAACAGGCAATATTTCCTTCTATCTTTTCAAGATGTATCCTTGATTCTTTTCTTGTTTACAAAAGACAAATCAGCCTGAATAATGTTTACAGTGCAGCACTGGGTGAGGAATAAAGTGCTGTCCCCTTGACATTACACCTATCCTTGGACGAGCTGTCCCCAGGGGGTGAAGGCACATCTGGTATCACAGTGTCTAGGGGCCCTGCTTCTGTAGGCAAAGATAAAGACACAGCGCACACATAACAACACACCTCCAACTGTTTCTACGCTCAAACTATAAAGGATTTAAACATTTCTCAACCTCAGCTGATAAGTAACTTTTTACAACATAATTGCTACTGGGTGCAGAAGAGCTGACTGATGGAAGACCACGGGTCTGGAGCCTGGCTACTAGGTTTGAAATCTTGCTCTGTTATTTGTTACCTATGTAATTGCTAACAAGTTACTCAATCTCTTTGTACCTTAGTTTCTACACCTGTGGCATAGGAATAGTCATGGTATCCTATCATGGGGTAAATGGAAAGATGAGTCAACAGAGACAAATCCCTCAGAAGAGGGCCAGGACACAGTGTGTACTACAGAAAAGGGTTTTGTTATTGTGTATGTTAATGTTTACCTTTACCAGTATCATGGCTGACATTAATCACTGATTCTTCCTCCTCCTGCACAGAAGTGAATCAGGGTGACTGAGCAGTTTGGCTCAGGTCTCCAGCTAGCTAGCTAGTCAGCTCCACCGTTCCTTTCACACCAGCCTTTTCCATTTCCTAAGGCTGGACTTTTCCCACTAGCACACGTACTACTCCAACTTCCTTCTGTGCCCTGCAAAGGCGTTTCTTCCAAACTAGACTGTTCTGAACATTTTCTGGGGCCCCAATTCCTGTGGCCAGTATCCTGCCCTGGCTGTGACTTTCATACAGCACAATGACGGTGGTATCATGCCTCCCCACTCAGTCTCCGGGTCCTTCCTCCAGGCTCTTTAGGAAAGCACTGTCAGAAAGCAGGCTGATGGTCCGCAGATGACTACAGCCACACGTACTATTTTTTTCAAAAGAAAATGCTAGACAAGACAAGCAGGACTACAGAAATTTTAGTTTTGCCTCTAAGAAGGGCAAAACTAAAAAACAAAGACAAAAACCAGTTTGAGAGTAGCCGGCCCAGTACTGACAAATAGTACAGAGCTGGGCCAGACATTCAGGGAAGAGACAGTGGCAGAATTTGGTAAGGGGGATTAGTTCACAAGACAGCCAGATGCCCAGAGGTAAAGCCGCGGCCAGCACACCGCTGTGTTACCTCACTTCACCCCAACAGCAACCCCTACCACGCTGATGTCTTAGCCTCCTGACCTCGTGACTGAGGCCACTACACTTGCCCGAGAGCCTCCCTTGCTTTCAACATCAGATTAACCTTCCTTCTGGAGCTATCAGCACTCTGAGGGCCCTGCCTTATAGCTTTTATTCCTGCCCTTTTTTCCATGCCCTTCTCTCTTCACTTGGTCAAGCATTCTTTTCTCCCTCCTCCCACTTGTCTGTCTGCTTTTGACTCATGTTGCCCCCAGGCCTGAGGCATTTTCACCTTCCCAGCTACACTATCCGGTTTCAAAGCCCTTCTTGCAGTCCAGTGCTGCACAGGCTCTCCGCGCCGGTACTCAAAGTGGCATCAGAGTGGGGAAAGAGCATAGGCGCCAAGAGTGGCCGTGAACATTTCCATGCCTGTTTACCTGGGTTAAACGCTTTACTCAAAAGTTTAGACACCATCTGTTTAACTAACCTATAGCTCAGAATGCCTCTGGGAGACCGAGTGTTATGATATAAAATGAATGATACTAATCAAGGTATGGAAAAATCAGTTCCTCTTGACTCCTGGGAGCTTTCCAAAAGTGGAGGTAATGGGAAGAAGGATCATAGAGGCTCCTTCAGTTTTCATCACTACATGACAACTCTCAGCATCCAGGTTATCTTTTCTTCTCTCTAAACTCTGAGGTTTCATCAGTTTCCCTTGTTTCGTCTCAGCAACATCAGTAGCTGGATATGAATTGCCATTCCTGAGGCCTGAAATGAATGCATCCATCAATTTTTCCTTCTCCAGACTATGTACAGTTTCATGTTTTTGTCACCTTTTCCAATTTTCTAAGCTCATCATTGTTCTTGTCTGGCCCTCTTAATCCTCTAATAACACTCTCGCTCAACTGAGTTCCAGTTTCTGTCCTCTGGCTGCTCAGATCATAATGCCCTATACCCACTACCATTGGTTCACTAAAGCTGTCTGGAGATTTGATAACATAATATGAACTGTCCAACTCCTTTGTTTATCCTCCTCTGTCTTCCTATAATCAAATAATCTGCCATTTGAATTTTTCCACACTTAACTCCTTAACTAAAAGTGTGCATAAATCAACCAAGAAAATAAGACTCAAAACCACCCATTCTACACTTATTAAAAGCCTTGGTAGACAAGGGTGGACTCACGACTCACGGCAGTTCACAGATTAACTGTGATTTGTTCTAAGATGTGTATGTTCGTAAGGAATGCAAAGCAGAAACCTATTTTGGTGCTAAGACTTGTAAATCTATTTATCCACGAGAACTCCAAAAGAAAGAATCTTACAGCAGGGCCACGGTAATTCACTCCCTTCTAGTGCACCAATAACCATCAGAAGAGACTTGGCTTAACCTCAGTGCCTGATAAAACTTCCTTGTGGAATATACACAGATCAGTGGCTTCCTGAAATATCACCACAACATCCTCTAGATGTCACCTTGAGAACGTTCCAGGATGGAGGATGACTGCTTCGCACCAGACAACACAAAATAGACGTCTTCAAAACTCGGCAACCTCAATCACTAAGGACTGATGGTGTGATGACGACTGTCAATTACTCTGAAAATTAAGCACTGCTCTGAATTAAATTTAATTCATGAAATTTATCTAGTGTCTCCGGTGAATTTTTTTTAAGGATTCTCACACTGACAGAAACAAAAACCTTCCTACAAGAAATATTTCTGATGGACCCTGATTTCTTTTGAATGCATGCTTTTCCCAAAGATCTTCCCAAAACATTATCTAATTTCTAAGGCTGCTCAACTCATCACCTGAAACATCTAAGAGAAGAGGATGTTATAAAGTTTAAAAGCAGAAATTAGTTATTCCTGGAGCACGAGGTGATTTACCCAATCACTTGTTCCTCTTAAACATGTCCAGCGTACAGCAGGCCATGAATGACTCATCTGCTCCTGCAGTTCACTCAAACCAAACGAGTTGTCAGGTAAATTCATTACGGGTTTTGAACACCTGAGTGAATTAAATTAGCCTGGTGACAGGAAGAAATAGAGGAAGACTTTTTATAAGTGACTTGAGGAAGTGGTGGATCATCTCAGGTACTGTACTATTTCCTGAAATAATACAAATAGACTTCACCTGGGGGCCAGATTGTCAAAAACTATCCCCCTCCAAAAAACAAAACAAAACAAAACAAAACCCCAATGGGAAAAATTTTCTTGTACAGAAGACAGTCAGTATTATAGAGCAAGTTTGTAGAGCCAGTGTCCTAAGACTTTTAAGGAGATCGTACACAAAAAATAAGTCTCCTCGAGACTGAGAAATAGGGACCCAGACAGAGACCAGAGACCTGGAGATAACAGCTGATCAGCTCCCAGAGTTACAGTTTGTGCTGACTTTCTGAGGTACTATTGAAGACTACTGTGGGCGGTCCTCACGCCTATGAAATCAGCCAATCTGGGACAGTGGGCAGGGATGGGAATGTGTTCCCCGTTACCACTGGACACTTCCAGGGCCATGTGCAGATAATGGCAGCTGCCAGAGAAAGTAAAAAGCAAAACAGTGTGTCCTAAAGTGCTGAATGAATTCTTTAAAAATCACCTTTATTCTAGATCCATAGGGAACTACTGTTAAAAACCTTCCTAAATTCTGACTTTAAGAGAGAGACAATATGACAGAGAGATAGTTCTTAACCTCATAATAAGGACACATGTTGCAAAAGCACCTTCTTTCAGAGTCATTCAACAACTTTTTAAAAGTACTGTATACACAAAGGTAATTTTAAATAGGGGAGAGACCTCACTTCTGCAACATTCCCTAATTATCCTAGTCAGGAAATAGGAGCAATTATATATGTCTTGATGGAGAAAAATTACATGTTATGCAAAATTCTGAAATATGAAAAAATGCTCAATATTTTGAAACATGTTTATAAATTAGAAATCTCCTCTCACAGCTCAAATATTGCCAGGTGAAAGTGATACTGCAGCAAGTTTATGTTTTCAAAATTTAAATTTCACTGTTTTCTTCTAGAAAGATACAATTTTAAAACAATACAATTACATTTAGGCTGGGCATGGTGGTACATGCCTGTAATCCTAGCATTAGGGAGGCTGAGGTAGGAGGATCGCTGTGATTTTGAGGCCAGCCTGGGCTACACAGTGAGTTCAAGACCAGCCTGAACTGCACAGAGAAACCCTGTTTCAAATAGACCAAAAGAAAAAAAAATTGCATTTAATGAGAAATGTACAAAGAATCACAAGCAGTTATTTTACATTTTTGTAAACAAGAGTTATAAGACTGAGTCTCTGAAATATTTCAGGTCTGTTTTATTTCTATTATTACTATTTATTTTAAGCAACAGTTTTTAAACGATCATTTCCAGAGTTACCTGTATCTTCTTCTGTTCTCTCTTTTGCCCAATGATCGGATTTACAAACATGCCGTAGCATACAGTTAATAATCATGTGCAATAAACTCAAGGGAGCTGGTCCCAGACCAATAAAGAAGAGGAAGAAGTCATTTTAAAGACAAGATTGTAAATCATGATTCTTTTAAAACTTGAACTGCCCCTCATCTCTTTGCTCTCAAGATCCAAATTATAGATTGAAACTAAGCAAGAGTTTTACAGTAAATCTTTGTTAAAATCTTCTGCAAAAAGAAAGAATTGGGGAAGAAATGAGCATAAGCGACACCCAGAGCTAATCTCCTTATATTCACAGTCTACCTGTCATCCTGACAGACAGCTCCATCCTCTGCCCTGAGGGTCCAGGCACCGGGAGCAGGTTGGAAAAACTGCTATTTATAAACGGGTGCTGAGAGTGAGCCTGTCTCTCCTACGCCAGCTACTTCCCTTTCCTGAGGAGCAGCAGCTCCCATCTTACACTTGCAGTAACTGAGCCAGCAAGAGATGTGACCGTCTTTTCAGGCCCATGTTAGCTCGGCACTCAGTACTCAAGTGCACTTTGACCTCTTCTGTCTACGGGTTCAAAGGGACAAGTCACAGAAGAGAAATCTAGGTATAACCAAGAATCAGGACCTGCCAGGTGTGGCCAGACAGCAAAAAGAAGGAATTAAAAATTAAAAACAAACCATGCTAACACAAGCAAGCTGAAGACATTTACCAGGCGTTTAGGTGGAGTTCTCAGAATTCTAAAGGCACTTTTGACATTTATTCCAATACCCATAAAAGAAAAGTCCATAAAAATAGTCGGTGAAGCAATGCCAAGGCTCAAACATCTGTCTAGACTAGAGGTTCAAAGCTCTCCTTTCGAAAAGCCACCCACATGAGCAGGTAAGGTGGTCACTTCTGCCCGACTCACTGCAGAGGGGACGATGACATTAACCTTGCACCACTTGGGAGCCATTTCATTCGGGAGGCTGCTGTCATGGGAAGGGGGGTGGGTATTTCACGTGGAAGGTGGTGACCCCACAGGGTCATCATCAATCACCTGGGGTCACAGACCTTCCAAATTGTGAGAAGAGGCAGGGGGCCTGCAAAGGAGGGCAGAGAAAAGATCAAAAGGCCTTTGATGAGGGTTATCTACCTATATAATAGGACCTACAAAATGGAATTCTCTGCAGTTGAAAACCTCCCAGCTTCTGAGGTTTTTGTTTAACTTGGGTGCTTACTTTGGAGACTAGATCAGTAGATGGCAGAAGAGGCCTGGAGGCTGGACTTCACCCAGTGACTCAGTGTCACCAACCACCTCAGCAGAGAGAGTACTAAGCACAGTTTGTTTCTTCCAGAGCAAGCTCCAGTAGGGAGTGGAGGGAAGACCTGTAGTTGGCCAAATGGCAAAGCAGTTTGGAGTCAGCCTCCTTGGTGTCAGGCCCCTGAGCTGCTACAAATGCACTTTACTCTTCGTACAAAGCGAGTACGAAAAGGGACACTGGGAAGCCAAAGGAAGTCTTCTTAAGCCAATGCCAACAGAAAGCAGCAGTGTGTGTGGGGTTCTTTCCACGAGCAAGGCCATGGTCTTTACTCCTCATATCACTCCCGCAAGACCCTTAGGTGATTCAAGAGGCAGGATGAGATGGGATGACCTGGTTGGAGCGCTGTGTGAATCAACTCCATTGTACTGTACACAAAGTCAGAGGAAGGAAAGAGGTAGCTGTAACTCAGAAAAAGGTAGGCAAAGAGGCTTCCATCAAACCCTTGGTTATCTACTTGACAGACCCCTGCGGTACAGAGTTCTCCAGCATCTGTGATAGGTACCTCTCACTCAGGCACAGAAAGAGATTAACAACAATAATACAATTATAGTAATATACTGTCATTAAAGTTATGTGGTCTCTCAAACATCTTGTACTCTTCACTCTTCTCCTGGTGAAACGATACAAAGTCACATGACGAGAGGAAGTGAGGTGAATGACATGGGCGTTACGCTGCTCCCACCCTGACAGTACATTACTAGGAGGATCATTTGCTTTCTTTTGTGAGCAGAAAAGTGGGAGATGCAATAAGTTCCTAACTTACAAGCAATTGAGTAGTGAACTTTCACAGGTGTACTATATAAGACTCATTGTCTGACTAGGAACGAGTCTGACTTACAAATGTTCTCTCAGAACAGAATGCATTCATAAGTCAGGGACTTACTATATCAACATACTACTCGGACAAGTGTACAATTTGCAAGCTACACATTATTTATTTCTGGAATTTTCAGATCATGGTTGACCATGAATAGCTGAAACTGTGAAAAGTGAAACCATGGATAAGAAAGACCATTAAAATTGGCCTTGTAAGTTGTAAATTCCAGGAAAATCATGAATCCTGAGCAGACTTGTCTTGTCCCTAGGATATCTTTCTCTATTAGTTGGTGAGTGGGATCTTTAAGAACACAAACAATGAACATTTTAAACACTCATGATGTTGTTTACAAAAATAATTTATTATGTTAAGAAATAAAACACACAAAACAGCAATAAAAATGGCTTTCAGATTATGGTTGTTTTGATTAACCATGCCCTACAAGCCTCTAGCCTACTCCCATTAGCATGGATAATCGAGAATCTTCTGTATTTCCACTTTAACACAGTCTAATTCATTTCACGCACTAAGATAGGAAAGCAAACCTGTGGTTATTATTTTATTTTGCATAAATTTAGCACAAGGCACTAACCTCTGTACAGTCCAAAGAAGCCTTCATAGCGTAGTACTTTCTTAAAACAATCAAAGCTGTTTTTATACATGAGCTCTCCCACAAAAGAGCCAGTTGACCGCTGGTTCTGCATTCGAGTTTTCACAAGATCTATAGGATACACAGCAGTGGCTCCAACAGCTAAAATTAAATATCAACATTTCAGAGGGAATTAAGGTCAAATGGAGGAACAGAAGACGACAAAATCAAAGGATGAGAAAAAAAATCACATGTACAGATTTAAAAACCATACTACCCTTAATAAGCCATTATGGAATTTCAGTTAAGTATCCCCTGATAAAAGGATGCCACAGTTCAAATTAAAAGCCTATCACTACAGCCTAACATCATTATTAACTTGGCTTTAGGAAGCCTGGCTGAAGATAAGCAAGAGAAAATTGTCATTTACAAGAGCCCGATTGTGTATAAGTCCTCCTTCCTCTGGTCCAAACTCATAGGTACAGAAAGGTAACTGGCTTGTAAAACAAGTAGAGAAAGCTCTGTCTTGTAATACTGCAAGGTGGAAAATCATAGAAAAGACAGAAAAAATAAAAAATATGACCACTTTACTCTCATCCATGACTAACCTCCAGCAATAGAACCCAGACCAAACCTGTAGGCTGATTCTGCGACTTGCAGGAGAACTGGCCGAGCCGAATCACCCAGGGCCTTCTGCTTCGCGTGACGTGAAGAGCAGGTAGGCAGGCAGGGGACACAATGGGGGAGAAAAAAATGAGAACACAGTATTTAAAAAATTACTCCTTGGATTCTAGATCTGTGATACAAGTAAAACGTGAAACAGGAAGGTAGGGTTAGATTCCTTAAAATTTTATTAATAAAAAGTTTACACTGCTATTAATGTTTAAGCCAAATTTGAAAATAGTAAGTGCCATTTCCTGTCAAAAACATTATCTACCTACTTCCAAATGTCCAACTCCATTAGTCATAGAAGAAATGCAAATTTTAAAACATTCATGATATAAGTATTCTTGCCTAGTGTTTGATACACATTTTTTTTGTTTTTGTTTTAAATGGCAATCCCTAGACTGGCAAAGGTTGATTAAAAAAACAAGCTTCCTCAAATTTGTCATTAAATCAAGTGTAAGCTGAGGAAAATTTTATAATACACATCTGAACACATAAAATGTACATAACCCGAGCCTGTAATTCTTCTTATAAACAGTAAGGCTAGAAAATAATCACACATATCAACAAGGATCAAGCTTTAAGAATGATGAAATGCAGTAGTCCTTTAAAAGCAAAATACCTTCAGTGACCAATAATAGAGAATTGTTTAAAATACAATGCTGTAATTTTAAAATGAAAATGTGTCATTAAAAATGCTGTTGTGCTGTCTTTTTGAGACAGGGTGTCACTTTGGAGCTCAGTCTGGCCTTGAGTTCATTAAGTAGCCCAGGCTGGCCTTGAACGTGCAGTGATCCCCTTGTCTCCACACCCGGAATGCTGAAACAACAGGCATGCACCACCGAAACAAGATTAAAATGGCATTATTAAATGACAGTTTATGCAAGCAAAAATGTTCATAAGCTACCATACACAAAAACAAGCTAAACAGATTATGGTGGGCAGTATAATTCTCTTTACCTTTTAAGTGGTAATTTTTTAGAAAAACACTTTCTTAAGACTGCGTAACATGGAGTCACTTTTTAAAATAAAATTATCTGTCTCTATAAGCATATAAAATTAATACTAGCATTTTAGCACCCTTACTACTCAGAGATATTAGAAATGTTTTTGGTGACTGTAAGTATTGGAAATGATTGTTACTTTTTCCTTTTTTGCCCATCTTTCCAAAATTTCTACTTCAGGGTACTTGTTGCTGTTCTTTTGACCTCTATTTATCCTTAGAGTCTCTAAGACCAGAACATTTCAGAGTACTGTACTTCTCAGCTTGCATAAATAAAACAGTAATTTTATGTCACACAGAGTTGTCAAATAAGGGTGACATATAGTCAGTGCTTAATAAATACCTGTTGAGTGAATAAATACATTCAATAAAATTTGTTTTTCCAACGTCTTGATAATTAAAATCAGCGAACAATGAAAATAATCACCAGCCCTAGCTATCAAACCCACTGAATTTTAGTTGCTGTCACTGTAACACAATTCTAATACAATGAGATGATTTAGAATCTCCTTCAAAGACGTCTGACTGAAAATAGCTTTATATAGGAATATGTATTTCTATGAATGTTAAACATTTCTTCTGCAAATTCCATGGGTTGTTTCCAATCCTGTCTGTGCACAGACAGAGATCAGTAGCATGTTCATTGTGACAGACATATTCAAAAGAGAAACACTACTTTATTTACATCAATAAAAATATGCAATACTTAGAAATATTCGGGCATCAAAATAATAAGCGAAAAATACTCTGAAAATAATGGGGGAGAGGAACGTGGCATCACCACTCATTCCTCATCTCAAGACAAATGCAGTCCCAGGCTTTCATTTAACTTTTCAGAAGAAAGAAGCACAGTGTGTTCTTAAAATGACTCAAGAAAGACTCCTCCTTCTTCACTCCTCTGTGGAGGACAAATGCTCCAAGAGCTGCCCAGGGCTGGGACAGGCACACTTGCCCACAGGTGGATGACCTCCCTCGCTTGAATCTGTTAGACCCAGTGGGGTTCATGCAGTAAAAAGCACACCGTATTCCAGGAAGGCCGCTGTGAATTGCTCTAAACCTCTAAGCAGCAGCCAATCATTTCCTGCTGTAAATCTCATCAAACTAGTCTAACCCTTTCGTGGCCAGTATCAACAAGCATCCGTTACAAACTCTCAAAAACTGCAAAGGGCATAAATGGAAACGGTGGGAGGTGACTGCCAGCTGGAGAGCAAGGCAGACCTAACACAAAAACTGTTTTTCTTAATCCCCAAATTTCTGCACTAGTTGGTGTCACACAGAAGAAGAGATAATTATCTCATAAGCATTGTTTAAAATCACAGGGAGGGAAAGGAACGTTGCTTCCACCTCTGGACGTGATTATACAGTTCCTTCTCCTGCGTGAAGGGGAATCGGCTTCCTCTTTTAACCACAGCCAGCTGGGTTCCAGAGGTGCCTCGTTAGGGTTTACTGAGCACACACCCACTACTTTGACTTAGATGCTGCACACAAAACTCACTGCTGCCTTTGGGTGGGAAGGAGCTAAAAGGAGGGGGTCCTGGCTCCAGGCCTGACAGTCCTAAAAATGTAGCCCGCATCAACCCATTGTGGTCAAACTGGCGTCTCTGTACAGACCCAGAGCCCCAAGCCAAGAACAGTGAGGTCTCAGAGGATTCAGAGATGGCTTTGCCTTAAAGGAGGTATTTTTCTAAAAACGACACCCTGTCTGTGAGGGGATTTATTTTACAAATGCTGTGCAAACACAACACATGTTATGAAGGCTTTTCTTCTCTAAGCCTGAGCAGTACAGAGTCGAACAAGAGTTAAATGAGGAGGTACCGTGTCTTAAGTTTCTGACTCCCATAACTTCAAGAGATTGGTTTCTGTTAACCATAAAATAAAATTTAACATTCCTAAAATTGTTTCCACATAACTTATGAATTTTTTCATAGAGAAAGTAGGTCTAAAAGTCTTCAAACTACGACTCCAGACTAAACAAAATTATCTCGTTTTGATATTCAGAAAAACAGAAGGCATGGCAGTCAGACAATGCGTGGACAGAGCGCCACCCTGCAAAGCAGAGATGGCTTTCATTTAGCAACACATTGGGGCTGACGGGGACAGTGACGCCAGCCCAGGGCTGCCTCCCACAGCCCTCAACATGAGATTGAGGGAAGAACAGATCTACACATTTGGGAGTGTCCAGCTTCCAATGCATCAGAAAATCAACCCATCTTTGAAAGAAAGAAACAAATGCCACCAGAAGGCATCACAAATGCCTTTTGTTCATCAGAACGTCTCTAAGTAACGTCTCTTTTCAGCCTTCTGAAATCATCTGGATTTGGGTGGAAGATGGAAAATCGCAAGTCAGATACCAATACCAGAAAGGCAAGTGCAAATGAAAAGGGGCGCGGGTCTCACTAAGGGAACGTGAGCAATCTGCTCCCCTCACTCACCTGCCTCTGGGCCTCAGCCAAGTTGAAGGGCAGCGTTCCCTCTTCCAGAGGAGCAATTCGCTCAATATCTGCTAAAGTCATTCGTCTGGTGGGAAAACAAGAGTGAGCAGCAACAGAATAGCATTTATTAAATTTACGTTATGAAATTCTGAAGTGTCCATTTTATCATTTCCTGTATTTCAGCACTGCTCTTCATTTGGCTTCTTTTTCTCCTATTGCTGTCCTCCTCCCAGCCCTACCTCCTAGCCTCCTTTTATTAAGCTAATTAAAAATAAAAAGCCAACTTACCCTCTTGGCTCATATAAATCTGCTAACTGAAACAAGATGTCTACTTCCATGGGTGTAACCTGACCAAATTTCTGAGCTGCCAGAACAAACTCCTCTGTATGGAAAAAAAGTTAAAAGGAAAAGATTCAAGAAGGAATAGCATTGAATTTAGAGTTAACTCAAGGCACTCGAATAAGTGAACATCACAAAACTTTATTATTATCAGTCAGAATTCAAGTCAATGTTAATAGGGCGAGAATTTCTGTAGTTCTTTCATTTACTTAGAAAGAACATGCAGACTATTTAGCTTACGAGCTCAGTATCATCTGAATAAATGACACAGGACGTTACTCAAATTTCAGAATAAGGAAAATGAGGAAACAAGCATATATGAAACTTCGCATGCATGGATCCCAAGTGGTTTTATTAGGTAAAATTCCTAAGTGAATTCTCTTGTTTTAAGAAAAAAAAAATTCCATTAAAAAGAATACAGTGCCTTGAAGTTCACAGATAACTGACAGGGTCTCCAATACAAGTTTGTGGAATTCCTTTTGAAGGACATGTTACAGGCTGGCAATTTAGCTCAAATTCTAGCAAGGTCTGAAAATATTTAAGAAACTTTACATGTTTTTCTAATTCAAATGCTGTCTTCAGTTTATTTAAAACTTGGCCAGGATTGTTTTGTTTGCTTTTGTTTGTCTGATCAAAGGATGGAGGACATACATACCATATGGTTAATATGTACGAGTGTGAACGGAATAGAAAAATCTCTAACATACACTCCTGGTTGTCTCCTTTACTCCCCAAGATACTTGCAGGCAAGAGTTCAGGCATATTCTCACTCACCTTTGGTCACTTCTACATCTTTCCTGTTGCCAGCCAAAGTGCTGTAGATCTTTCTAATGAGTTCCATGTTGTTAAGAAGCGAATTAAATCCATTAAAATAGGAAAAACTAACTTGATGGGATGTGGTACCTCCAGCAGCCTCGGTAAATGGAAAATAGAGAGAAGGAATAAAGATTTATAGGTGAAGAAGATTCAGAAATACACATTATATCTAATGCTAGTTTGGAAGTAATCAAGAATGTATGTATAAGAAGACAAGGCTGTTAAGTATTTTTCTTTCACATTAAAATAAAAGAAAGCTATAAATATTTTCTAAAAGTAACTGAAACTAATCATGACCAGAACTTGTACTTTTCACATACAACTCCCAGAAAACTAAATAAATACATGTGTAGGATCTTAACAAGATCAGTAGTAATTTATAGAGTTCAAATTTCAAATGGAAATGTTTTATAAGTTGGTTTATTTCATCTAATGAGCAAATCTTGAAGGCTTATACATACAAAACTATATTATACACATGCACACACGCATGTGCTTATACATGCAAAAGTGTGTATCAATGTAACCATACTGTGAAAGTGGCCAATCTAATATTAATATAAAGAACTGTTAATTTACTTATAACCAGCAATAAATAGCAATTTAAATACAGGCTTTACTTTGGTGGGATTTTTAACCAACAAGCATAATATGGTAAAAAAATGAGATGTTATATGCTTGCATCAGGGTTAAGACTGGTCAGATTCTGTTAATCAAAATTTTTAAGAAGCCGTATTTCTTCACAGGGGACAAGGGAAAGAGATGGAATGTCCATTATGAGTGGAACTTCAGTTTGGGGTTTCAAAATCTATTTGCCCTAACAAAGCAAAATAGTTTTATTAGGAAACAATTCTTTATAAGGTAACAGCCACATAAATCTTCACTCCATAATCATTTAAAATAGCTGACACCTGATTTAGAATGGAGTAGGAAATGGGGGCCAAGAAAAGTAGTTAGATTAACACTGTGCCAGAGACAAAAAGGCCAGGTCTGAAGGCCACGTCTAAAGAAAGAAGCAACACAAAATAAAAATGGGGGAAAAGTGATGAATGGTAAGCATGGTAAGAAACTTGTATGATGGTGAAAACACTTGGTCTCCTACCTGGGTTTAGCAAGTGGTTCCCAAACCTGAGTGATCATCAGAATCATCTAGAATCTTTCCCAACATTCTAAAGAGCTCACTGCCTATAGACAGTGAAGACCAAGCCTCGAACACACCTAGATTCTGTATTCTTAATAACCATTCTGGTGATTCTGGTGCTCCATGGCCAAGGGGTGGGAGTCACCCTGAAGACGGCACAGGACACCCCAGGGCCTCTTGGGAAGGGCGACAGTTGGATGACCCCTGGGAAAGAAGCTCCATGATGCGTAACAACATGATTCTGCCCATCACAAGGGCTAGCGTAAGCTTCAATACACAGATGGAGAATGAGTGTGCAAATCTAAGGTTTCTATTCGGCTCGCTATTGTAACAAACAATACGTATGTGTGCTATTTTGCTTTGTGTCCTAAAGAGCAAAGAAGATCAGTATTTGACATGCCTCAAAATATGAAGCAAAATTAACATGTGATCACTAATTTGTTTTTCCTTTTTTCTTTAACCGCTTAATATAATTAGCCTTCTGTATCTATTGGTTCCATATCCATGGGTTCAATTCAACTAACCACAGATTGAAAAGATTTGGGAGGAAAATTACCTCTGCACTGAATACAATATGATGCCCCCCCATGCATTCCCTAAATAATACAGTATAACCACTAATTACATTACATTTACATTGTATTAGGTATTTTAAATAATCTAAAGATGATTTAAAGTATCCAGAAGATAGGCATAGGTTATAAGCAAAGACTATGTCATTTTATATAAGTGAATCAAGCATCTGCAGATTTTTTTTTTTGTTTTTTTTTTTTTTTTTGCGGCACCGGGGATCGAACTCACAACCTCGCGCCTGCCAGGGCAGGCGCTTAAGCCGATGAGCCAAACTCCCAGCCCTGCATCTGCAGATTTTAATATGTGCGGGGGACAGGGTTTCCAGAACCAGTCCCCCAGAGACACCATGCGACAACCGTACTATTTTCTAACATATTCCATATAATCCAGACAACAAACTAACCCATCCACTAAAACTAGCCAAAACATACTTTTTGTTTGTAAGCCCAATAATAAATGCAATCATGCCAAGAAAACACTAAGTATTTGAAACAGAAAAACTCCTACATCATCTCTATACAATTTCCTATTTACTTAGCTTAAACCAAGTA
>RJWM01023543.1:0-32160 GCA_004363535.1 Dasyprocta punctata
AGTATTTAGTTTTATAACAAACTACTTTCTTAAATAGCTACACCAGTTTACATTCTGGCCACCATAGTAATTCCTGTTGGTGCACATCTCCGCCTACTTTTGGTGTTGTCAGTGTTGTTAGTGTTCTGGATTTTGGCCATTCTAACAAGTACTGTATGTACTAGTATCTCATTTTAACTTGAATTCATCAGTAAACATATCTGGGTCTGTTGTTTTCTGCTGTAAAAGATTAATTACTGATTAATTTTATACTCTTCAGATTCATTCTAGCCTTCCTTCTCCCTTCTCTCCCTCCTTCCTTTCTTTTTCCAGTACTGGAGATTGATCCTAGGGCTTCATGCATGCAAGCGTTTTACTACTGAGCTAGACTCTCAGCGCCTAAGATTCTCTGTTTCTTATGTGAGTTGTAACAGATTATATCTTTTAAGGAACTGGTCCATTTCATTTTATTATAAAATTTGTGGACACCAAGTTGTTCTTAATTTTCCTTTATTATTTTAGTGTCCATGAGATCTATAATTATAACTACTTTTTCAGTATTGAGCACACATGGTGGCACATGCCTCAGCACTTGGGAGACTGAGACAGGAGGATTGCCAGAAGTTCAAGGCCAGCCTGGACTGCAAAGTGAGACCCTATTTCAAAAATATATATTTTTTTTTTTTTTGCTTCTGGGAAGATGGCAGAACAGTAAGCAGCAGAGTAAAAAACCTCCCTGAAAGATACAGTCCAGATGCTGGAACATAGCCTCATGGGGAAGACAGGCAGGAAGGAAAAGGGTCCCCTGGACCCAGAAAAAATCTTAAGTGAGAATTGAAGCCTACAGAAAGAGTAAAAAGAAAAATTTAAATGAAGAAGAAGGCAGTAGCTGGTGGCACCTTTGCCTGGAGCTGGACCCACTGTGCAAGAGGAGCCACTGGAAGCTGGGGACACACGATCAAGGTGACGTGGCGGTGGCGACCCTGGAGGCCTCTGCAGAGAGGCAGCATTAGAGGAGAGTGGCAGTGGACAGAGGCAGCAGACCTGGAAGACTGAACTGGCAGACAATGAGTGCAGGGGACTCTGTCCTCCTGCAGGAGAGTGTGATTGGCCAGGAACCATTTCGGAGTTGGGCTGGCTAAGCCCAGAACCAGAACTGCTCCTGGCTTCCTCCAGCAGCTCCTAGCTGGGTGCAGACTAGTGGGAATTGCTCAGACTGAGCCCTGCCCCCACACACATTCTAGGGGCCATCTCAAAGGGTCCTTGCAGGTAGCCAGCTTGGTCTGGAGGCAGCAGCCCCACACATGCTCCAGGGGCGGTAGTGGAAGATCCCTGCTGGTGACCAGCCCAGGTTTGCAGGTGGTGCCTTCACCCCTGCACACCTGCACACACTCCACCAGCCATCAGGGAGCCAACGCAGACTGAGAAAAGAAGTAGACAGTGCTGCACCAGCGCACCCAATGGCCACCATCAGATATCCATAATCAGCACTGGCTAGAAGAACCAAATAGTCTCACTTCAGAGAAATTGTAGCCAATGCGGGGAGTGCCTGGATTTGTCCAGAAGAACCCAGGAATATGTCAAGGTGAAGAAGCAGAAGGCAGCCTCTGGCCTCCAGTCAAGCAGAACAAGTCCAGGAGATGCAAATACAGAAGAGATCTGGAGTCACGTAACTGAAGTTTCTGAGGTGATGGCAACTGAAGTAAAGAAACAACTTCATGAGGCTATAAAAGAAATTAGAATAGAAATACTAACTCAGGTCAAAGAAGAAATGAAAAACATAATAAAAGAATTGCTGGGCATCTCTAAAGAAGGCATAGATGAAAAAATGGAGCATAGGAAAATAAGGGAAACCTTGAATGAACAATACAAAAAAGATTTAGAATACATGAAACAGATTCAAAGAGATAACCAGGAAATTAAAAACTCCATTGAAAGTTAACAAAACCACTTGAAAGAAACTGAAGACAGACTTTCAAACCTTGAAGACAGGTTTGCAGTTTGTGATCGCAAAAGGAAAAATCTCTTAAAAATAACAAGGAACCTGGAAGTAACAATTCAATGGCTTCAAGGCAACCCAAAGAAACGTAACTTAAGAAAAAAAGGTGTGAGTGAAAAAGCAGGGGTCAAAATAATTGACATTAAAAGTCTATTTACAGAAATAATATCAGAAAACTTCCCAAGCATGGGAAAAGGAAGTGACATTCAAATAAGTGAAACAACTAAGGAACATTAAGCAACTAAATGCTAGTATTGTTTCATTAATTTTGCAGGCCTGGGGTCGGCAACCTGAACATCTCTTTGGAAGATGACTGACAGTAAGCAATGTAGCAAATATGGGGGATTCTCTTCTGTCTTGTCTTCAAGGCCTAATATGGTTTTCATTGTTTTGCTTTACTCTGATTATTATTATTATTTTTGCTTTATTTTATATTTCGTTTTTATTGGTTTTATTCTGTTTTGTTTTTGGTTCAATTCTACTATACCTGTTGGAATGGTCAGCTATTCTGAAGATAGCAAGATATACTATAGTAGCTATTGTTTTCATACTATCTTTCATCGAAGTTCTATACCAGTTCTGCTGCTTTGTTTTGATTGACTTTGTTCTGTTATGCTCTGTTGGATTTTACTATCTTTAAAATAAAAAATAAAATAAAATAAATTAAAAAAATAAGAATAAAAGGTGTGAGTGAAAAAGCAAGGGTCAATACAAATGACATTAAAAGTCTATTTACAGAAATTGTATCAGAAAACTTCCCACGCATGGGAAAAGGAAGTGACATTCAGATAAGTGAAGCATATAGTACTCCAGCTAGCCATAACCAAAATAAATCTACATGCAAACATATAATAATCAAGATCTCAGAAATTCAACACAAAAACAGAGTATTAAAAGCTGTTAGACAAAAGAAACAGATCACCTACAAAGGAAAACCCATCAGAATCACAACAGACTTCTCAACACAAACCATCAGGTCAAGAAGAGTTTGGAAGCCGGGCATGGTGGCGCACACCTTTAATCCCAGCACTCAGGAGGCTGAGGTAGGAGGAACATTGTCAGTTCAAGGCCAGCTTGGGCTACAACATGAGTGCAAGGCTGGCCTGAGCTACACGGTGCGACCCTGCCTCAAAAAACCAGGACTGGGAGTTTGGCTCAGTGGCTTAAGCACCTGTCTGTCAGGCATGAGGCTGTGAGTTCGATCCCCAGTGCCACAAAAAAAAAAAAGAAAAAGAAAAAAGAAGAAGTTGGAGTGAAGTATTTCAAGTCCTGAAAGGAAACAACTTCCAACCCAAGTTGATGTACCCTGCAAAACTATCTTTCAAAATTAACGGAGAAACAAGATACTTCCATGACAAAGAACAACTGAAGGAATTTATGACCACCAAGCCAACCCTACAAAGAATACTGAAGGGCATTCTAGACAGAGATAAAAAAGACCATAGCTCCAGAAACAGTGGCAGAGGGATATCAATGAGCAGGGCAGACAATTGAATAGAGAGGAAAAGTAGGCAGCCGATGGCAGGAAAATAGCATGGCAGAGACGAGGCAGTGCATGTTGGCCTTAACCATTAATGTAGATGGGCTCAATTCACCAATAAAAAGAAACACAGGCAGAGTGGATCAGGAGACAGAATCCATCAATATGCTTTATACAAAAAACACATTTAACTCAAAAGGGGGTTCATAGACTAAAAATCAAAGGAAAGAGAACAATGCTGTATGTGACAGGAAACCTGAGAGAAGTGGGGATAGCTTGCCCATTAGCTGCATAGTGGACAAGAAAGATACGGCATTTTTATCCAATGGAAGGCTACTCAGCTATAAAGAAAGATAACCTCAAGCCTCTTGTAGGTAAATAGATACACCTTATGATCATGTTCATGGATGAAATGATCCAGAGTCACATGGGTGAACATCATGTTACCTCCCTAGTACAAAAAAACTAAAGGAATTAGTAGGATTCAAAATACACAATACATATTGTGAAAATGAAAGGGGAGAAAGTGTCTAAAAAGCGAAGGCAGTGGCCATTGTTAATCTGTTATCGTGATTTGAGTCCTGTATTTTCATTGTTCTGTTTAGTTTGGTTTTATTCTATTTTGGTTTGTGTAATTTTATTATATTTGATAGCATGGACAGCTATTTCAAGGATAACAAAATACATTATGGTAGCCATTATTGATATCCAGTCACCTTGTTTTGAAGCCCTGTATTGCTTTCATTATTTTGTTTTGAGTGAGTTTATTCTATTTTGATTTGTTTGATTGTATTATGACTAATGATATAGGCAACTGCTTAGAAGATAACAAGAGGAATTATGGTAACCACTGTTGTTTTACTATTATTTTGAAGTTCTGTATTGCTTCCATTGTTTTGTTTTTATTGGTTTTATTCTGTACTATTTTGATTATATTATGCCTGATGATATGGGCAGTTATTTTGAAGATAACAAGAGATATTATAAGGGGAAAGGAGGAAAGAAGGAAGGGAAAAGGAAAAAGACATAAATTTGTATATATTTATACATAAGATAGTTAAAATGACTGTACTGCCAAATGCATTAGTTATTAAAAAAAGTTAATACTCATATGATTAGATCAATTTTACATGTCTATATCTGTTAATCTAAACAACCCCTTTGAAGATAACAGTATGCAATATTACAACCATTGTCAAATTCCTATCATCTTGTTTTGTAAGCCTGTAATGTTATTGTATTGAATTTGTTGTTGTTTGTTTGTTTGTCTCTTTTGCTTTTTGTTTTTGTTTTCTGTGTCTTTTTTCTCTTAAATAAAAAAATTTTTAAAAATAATTTTTTATATTAATAATTTGCATCTTCTCTTTCTCTTAACCTGGAGAGGATTCAAACCACTAATATAAAAAAATTACAGCTGTACAAGCAGTCAGCATTCAGGTTGTAACTCACGACTTACGTCATAAATTAAATCTAAAATTCTGGTTGTAACCCAAGTTGTATGTGAGGCCAGTTGTAACTCAAGGATTTGCTGTATTGAGATGACCTCAAAGCTAGAGATTCTTCTTTCCTCATTCAGTGTACTCATTAAGCCCATCTTCATTTTTGATCTCTGTATTTGTGATTCCTAGGACTTCTGTCTCTGCAAGCATCATCCATCTCTTCTTGCATGCTGTCCACTTTATCCATTAGAGTCCTTAGAGTATCAACCACAGTTGCTTTAAATTTGGTTGTGATGCTGGGTTTGTGTCATCAAACTGTGGAGCGTTTACTTTATTTATTTGTTTTGTTTTGTTTTGTTTTTTACTGAGGGGGTTGGTTCTTTATTGTTGTTTGTTGGCTTTTAGTATGTCTTGTACAGTTTTTCTCAGTCCAACATATGTGCTGGGTAAAAAACTACTGTGAATGAACCTTTAGTTGCAGGCTGTTTTTAAGTAGGTAAAAAATAAGTAACCAATAAGCAGTCATGCCAATATTCAAATGTATTTCTGAACTTTTACAACAAGAGTGGGAAGGTAGCAAAAAAAACTGAAAATTTAAGGTCTCTGTTTTCAACTAATTCATGAGGTTATTTGGGGGTATAAACTAGCTTATAAGAGTGAAATTGTAAATTCAACAATTTGAAGCAAATTATAGGTATCAACTAAATGAATTCATTTTGTTTGGTTTGATTTGAAGGATTGTTTTGTTTTGTTTTTGTTTTTCGTCTTTTTGAGACAAGGTCTCACTATGCAATTCGGGATGGCCTTGAGCTCACTTTGTAGCCCAGGCTGGTCTCTAACTTGCAGCAATCCTCCTGCTTCAGCCTTCCGAGTGCTGAGATTATAAGCAGTGATCCTTCTGCTCCAGCCTCCTGAGTTCTGAGATTACAGGCATGCACCACCACACCTAGCTAAATGAATTTAAAGGCAGCAACTCTAAACAAATTGGAAAGGGGGAAAGCATTAGCTTAAAGAAATGGAGAGGTAAGTTGAGCTTTTTTTATGTCTTGTTTTTTAAAGTACCCAAGAAAGCTAAGCATGTTTGTGAGCAGTGAAGGAGTGCTTTGTAAGAGAAAGTTTGAAAATGTAATCAAGAAGTGATAACTCAAGCCGGGCGTGGTGGCGCACGCCTTTAATCCCAGTACTCGGGAGGCTGAGGTAGGTGGAGTGTTGTGAGTTCGAGGCCGGCTTGGGCTACAACGTGAGCACAAGGCCGGCCTGAGCTACATAGTGCGACCCTGCCTCAAAAAACTAGGGCTGGGAGTTTGGCTCATCGGCTTAAGCGCCTGCCCTGGCAGGCGCGAGGTTGTGAGTTCGATCCCCGGTGCCACAAAAAAAAAAAAAAAAAAAGAAGTGATAACTGTGTTTGGGTATCCAGACATCACCTGGAGACCCACAAGATCTTTCAGACCAAATAAGAAATATTGTGAGTTAAGAGTATAAGGAAAGAAAGAAAATTTTAAGTATAGAGGTTTCTATGGTAGAAATTAAGGAAATGGAAGAAATCCATGTTATCTGGAGCCTAACCTTAGTTAAAAAAAAAAATGTCGACAAGTGAAATGGGCATATCAAATGAAGAGGACTGTGAATGACCTAAGAATCATAATAAAAGGCAATTTTTAGAATGGTCATATAGAGAATAGAATAGTCTAATAGCTTTGAATAAAATTATTCTATGTAGCAATAAGAGCCAAATCATGGACTTGGTCAGCATGCTGTCACTAACATCCCAGAACTTTTCTTATTTCCAATTGGAGGTTGACAAAGCATGGTCTACAGGCCAAATTCAGCCCACTGTCTGTTTTTGTATAGTGTGCAAGCTCACAGTGGCTTTTATATTTTTAAGTTATAAGGCAAAAAATCAAAATTTATTGATGGATTCATAGCTTAATAGGCTATTGAGAAATAATGGAAACTTTAGGAGGTGGAGCCTAATTAGAACAAGTGGGTCACCAGGGATGTACTTTTGAAGGGCATGTCTTGTCCCTATTGTGTGTGTGTGTGTGTGTGTGTGTGTGTGTGTGTATTGTGCGCGTCCCTCCTTTTCTGTCTTCCCTCTTCCTAGTGGGCATGAGGTGAGTGGCCTTGCTGTACTGTATGCTCCCACCACATTGTGCCTTAGCACAGACCTAGAACAGTAGAGCTAAGGAACCATGGACTGAAACCACGAGCCGAAAGAAATCCTGCCTCCTTTAAATGGATTTCTCTCAGGTATTTTGTCACAGCAACAGAAAGCTAATTACGCAGTCACATTGTATCACTAGTACTTTCCTAGTTTTGTTATATCTCTATATACGCTTACTATTGATGGAGGTTGTGTGTGTATTTTTGGTTTGTGCCCCGCCCCCTGCTCTTGAATAATAGGGTTATTTTAACATAAAAGTTCAGAAATTTGAGACAGGCCTGAGTGCAAATTCCAGTTTTGCTGCTTTTTTGCAAGTTACTAGCTTGTGAGTCCCTGTATTTTTATCTCTGTAAAGGAGATAACCCTAGTTGTTAGGATTTTAAAGGTGTGTGTGTGTGTGTGTGTGTGTGTGTAAAATAAAAACACAAAGCACTCAAAGGTTGGGCTCTTTTTTTGTATTTGTCTCTGTGCATGTTGACAGACATGCGAATTCAAGTTTCCTCTTAGTAGATGCCTTTCGAGTTAATCACTCGTCTTTTATTACAAGCCTCTCACCACCCACTTGGGTCATAGTTACAATAGCAAGTGAAAGAACAGCAATAGGAGGCCAGACAGTAGTGAATACACCAGATTTCTACCATTTGAAGAGGAGAAAAGCTGGGCATGGTGGCACACACCTGTAAGCCCAGCACTAGAAAGGCTGAGGCAGGAGGATTGCTATGAGTTCAAGGCCAACCTGAGCTGCATAGTGAGTTCAAGTCCAGTGTGAACTACAGTGAGATCCTGTCTCAAAAAAGAAACCCTGAACTAGAAGCGGTGGCACACATCTATAATCCCAGTACTCAGGAGGTCGAGGCAGGAGGATCATTGCAAATTTGGGCTACAAAGTGAGCTCAAGGCCATTCTGACCTGCACAATGAGGCCCTATATCAAAAAGACCAAAAAAAAAAAAAAAAAAAAAAAAAAAAAAAAAAAAAAAAAAAAAAAAAAAAAAAAAAAAAAAAAAAAGAAAGAAAGAAAAAGAAAACAACTGTCAACGAATGAACGGAATGCTTTCTGTGTAGGAGAACATAAGAAACATACAGGCAAAAAAGTGAGGCCCAAGAACATATTTAAGAGAACAGAGAAGACATGTCTTTAAAATAATAAAACAGGCTGTTAAAATGTTGAATTTTTACTCAATTTTATTTTCTCTGATTATATGAAGTATGTTGTCATTTCATTTTTATTCTGAAGTATACATAATCATAAATAATTGTTGATTAAATACAGACCTAGGTATTTAGACATTTTCTGATACTTTATAAACTTTCTCATTTGATGAACTGCTGTAGAAAGTAAATATATGATCATGATACCAGTTTGTGTTTACTGAGTGCCTGACTGGCATAGCACTGTATTTAATATCTACTTGTTTGAAGATCCCAAGGTAGTAGTTTACAGGAAAACTAATAGTTATTTAGCCCCCTAAGTCTAATGAGAGAAATTAGGAGATGGGGAAATAGACCTAACAAAGTGATTCAGTTTTCTCATTGTTACGGTTTTCTTCTTCACTCCTGTTTTGCATGTCCTCTAATGGGCTTTTTTATACTCGTGTAAATAGGCTAGTGAATCATGCCTAGGGTCCTAAATTTTGTGTGTGAATTTTGCAGTAATTTTAACTCATAACAGAACTTAGACAGTTATCTCACAGTAAGTCTGTTTTTTTGCATTTGTTTTTAAAATGTTGTCATGTCTCCTTTTACCGCCTTAATCATTATCCAAACTGTGTATTTTTAGAAACTTTAATCTTTCTTGTAGCTCAGTCATACCTAACCTATAATCATTTTGGTTTCTCTTTTCTTCTTTCCCTATAATTTGTTTTCATCTTATACTGACACCTACACCTGGAAATAATAATCTTAACTCACTGATTTTGTCATACTTCAGAAGAGATTATCCTCATCAGATTAGTTTTTGATACTTTAATGTTTTCTAACCAGGTCTGAACCTACTTAGCAATTTAAATTTTACAACACCTAAATATCTCATGATTAGTATGATTTCATTCATTTAGTAAAGATTCAATAAGAGTTTATACCAGGTAATATACTAGGTGCTATGAATCTAAAGATGAATTAGACAAAATTCACACAGCCAGGTAACTTATACTTTAAAGGCAATGTTGTAAACATTTTACTTGTACTAGTTCATTTAGTCACTCAGAACATGATTTTTCTCTAGATGTTTTGATATATTAGGTCTCAGGTAGAGCAGTGGCATCTTGAGTTTTTAGAAGTTCCACAGGTGATTCTGTTCGTCCTTCCTGATTGGGCTAAATGAATTCATACTCAGGACTGGGTGTGGTGGCACATGCCTATAATCCCAGCTAGTGGGGAGTGAGGCAAAGGGGTTACAAACTCAAGGCCACCCTGGGCAATTTAGTGAGGCCCTGTTTCAGAATAGTAAAAGAGCTGGGGAGTAGCTCAGCACACCTTGGGTTCAATCCCTAGTACCACAAAATAAGAAGAAAAAAGAAATCAAATTTAGGAGTCATCCTTACACTTCGAAAAGAAAATGTCTTGCCAGTGATCTAGCTCTACTACCAAGCTGCCTGGGTTTGAAACTGCAGGACTCTGGTTTCTAGTGCCTCATTGAAGAGTATAGAGTTCTCATGAAATTCTTCAACCCTTTATAAAACACCAACTTGCACAAATTAGGATTTATAAAGCTTGCCAGGCCTGGTGGCATTACTCAGGATGCTGAGGTAGGGGGATTGCTGTGAGTTCGAGGCCAGCCTAGGTTACATAAGTGAGTTCAAGGCCAGCTTGCACTACATAGTGAGATCCTGTCTCAAGAAAAGAAAAATTGTGTGAGACTTGCCTATTATTAAGACACTGATCAAATCAGTTATGTATCTATTTCCTTTTGCCTTTTACAGTACTTTGCATAGTGTTTAATTTTCTTTCTCTGAGCTGTGTATTGTGAAAAAATAAGATAAAACTATGATTACCTTCCATTTTGCCATTAATACTTTACACTATTCATAAAAGCAGCCCTTAAAAAGTGCTTTTTCTAATGACTTTTTAGATTCAGTTTATATATTCTGATTTTTTTCCCCTTAGTGTAGTCTGTCAGCTACATATTGAAAGCAGCATGAAATAGCTTTTGAGTGTTGTGAAGCACGGGTATAATAAATACTTCTGGTGCAGAGGATGATTCAAGCTGAATTTTAAGTGCTTGTTGTCATGTCGCCACAAAAGGGAAAACAGTGACCATTCAAACACTGTTATAAAATGTTTTACTCTAATTTTATCTCATGCATGCTTTGAATTATTTTAAGGCAACATTCTTTTCATTATATGTGTTTCACTTAAGTACTTTTATCTTCACATACCTGCTGAACCTATTTTTGCCTTCATATGATAACCAAATATTACTACATGCTGTTTATTAATGACTACATATTTTATTTGATCATGATATGATAGATGCCTTGAATTACTCTAAATGCATACTTGAAATTCTTATAAATCCATGGTACAGTTGTTAAACATACTCAGCGTTTTTATCTCAGCAAAAAAAGATGTCTCACATTCATTTAAGAATTAGTTTGTAAGCCAAAAATGACAGATGTACTATTACAGCTGAGAAGTGAACTGGTTGGAGAAATCTTCTAAATGGCAGAAACACTTGAACACACACCCAAATGTCTTTTAAATTCCTTTTCTTATGTTCTATAATAATCATTGTTGCCACAATGATGATGATTTTATGTTTTTCTCTACCTGTTTGCTTTTCAATATGAAAGATACCACAACTGAAAAGGAACAACAGAAGTTATTAAAACTGTTACTGTATAATTCTATATGTATATTTTTAACTTCTGTAATTATTCCTCCAATTTTAATTGAAAATAAGTTTATTCAGTAAATAGGTATGTATTTTAACTATTTGAATATTGAGATAAATTGAAAATGAAAGCAAACTTTTGGTAAAAGCCCCAAAGTAATATCTCTCTGAGATATTTTCTATTTTAATGTAAACATGAAGAGAAGATAATTTTAAATGTATCCCTTAATATTTAGTAATCATCAACTGGAGATTTAGCTCAGCTGTGTTAAGTGCCTGCTTGGCAAGTGCAAGGTTGTGAGTTCAATCCTGGTACAAAAAAAAAAAAAGTAGTTATTTAGTAATCATTCTTATATTTATTACCTTGAAAATACTCACACATGACATACTCCTATGAGTAACTTCTCTCATTACATGTAGTCATTTTTTATTGGAGAATAAAAATGTGCTACTAGGAGGGCATATCATATGTGCCAAGTTTAGGGTAAGCTCATTGGTACAGCATATGCTTAGCATGCATGAGTGTCCTGGATTCGATCACCAGAACCAAAAACTAAAAATAAAACAAATATATCTAATGTATCAAGTTAGTGTGTGATCTAAATAACAAGAGATTCTGGTATGTCCTCCTTGCCAACCGATGTATAAATTGATATAACTTAAGAAAATTGCTACCATATTTAAATATTGAAGACATGGTAATTTAAAAGTTCTTTTTTTTAAAGCCGGGCATGGTGGCACACGCCTTTAATTCCAGCACTCAGGAGGCTGAGGCATGAGGATCGTTGTGAGTTCCAGACTAGCCTGGGCTACAAAGTGAGTTCAAGGCCAGCCTGAACTGCATAGTGAGACCCTGTCTCAAAAAATAGGGCCGGGTATTTAGCTCAGTGGCCTAAGCACCTACCTGGCAGGGGCGAGGTTGTGAGCTCGATCCCCAGTACCAAAAATAAATAAATAAATAAAAATTCTTCTTGTTTTGTTTTGGTATCATTTCATTTGCAGTACCAGAGATTAAACCCATGGCCTCAGACATGCTAGGCAAGCATTCCACTAAGTTATTTTTAAATAAATAGATTTTCACAATTCTGCCTTTCAAAATTCCATCATGTTACAATATTAATTAGCAATAATATTGTAATTCTTCGCTTTTTTAAAATAAACAATTAAAAACTATAGATCAGGCACTGTAGGTTAGGATCCTTATATTTGGATTAGAACATTAGAAAAACCAACCACCAAAAACTTATACTACATACCAGTGATGTAGTGATAAGTACTTCATCCTGCGTTTGGTTAACAACACTTTATTATAACAAGAAAAAGGTGCTTAATCAAAATTATTTTCGTTTTTAAACTGGGTATTGTGGCACATGCCTGTAATCCCAGCACTTGAGAGGCTGAGGCAGGAGGATTGTTTCAAGTTCGAGACCAGCCTGGGCTACAAAGTGAGCTCAAGACCAGCCCTAAACTGCATTTTTAAATGTTTCATATGAAAAAAACTTGAATTACTATTAGTAAAATTGCTTTTAAGCCAAATATAATATAAAAACTAGTGTTTTCCCCTCACTTCACTTCTCCTAGTTATCTTTCTCTAGAAGAAATATTATTTCTTTGGGTTCTACGCTTCTTTTTTATGTAACTATAAAAATCTTCATATGACTATAGACGTATTCATGGCTAAATATGTATTTAAATAATGAGTTAATTTCAAATTTGAAAAGAAACACATCAGAATATATGGAAATAAATGAGAATATTCATTAATGCCCACAGATTACAGACCCATAAACTTCCAACACTATTGGTATTGCTTAGTACATTATAGCACAGTCCTAAGAGCAGCCTTTCATTGACGCAGCCTTCTTCCTTTGAAGATACAATCTGTGTTTGGAAATTCAAACATCATCAATGATAAAGTCCACTGCATTGGGTGAGTGAATAAACTCAGTACTAGTATTTGATGGAAGAAACCAGGTAAAAGAAATTAAAGAGTGGCTAAGTGTTTAACATAAAAGATTTATTCGGAATGGAAAATTGTGACACCAATGAAAATAATATTTATAAAGATGCTTATGGAAAGCATCTTTATAAACATGGAAAGATGTTTAAATTATACTGGGTAGACTGGGTAGCAAATTCCATATGAAGACATAATTCTCATGTATAACGTGCACAGCAAACATTTTTACAGATGATAATGCACATCATGGTGAGAATTTGGGGGAACTATCATATACTTCTAATAGCATTTGAAATTGATATAGTAGGCCAGGCATGGTGGCGCATGCCTGTAATCCCAAAACTCAGGAGGCAGAAGCAGGAAGATCTCTGCAAGTTCAAGGCCAGCCTGGGCTACATAGTGAGTTCAAAGCCAGCCTGAACTACATAGTGAGACTCTGTCTCAAAAAATAATAATAATAAAATTTAATTTAGTTTAGTTTAAAAATAAATAAATTGGGGCTAGGGATATAACTCAGTGGCACAAGTTCCTGCCTGGCGAGTGCAGGATCATGAGTTCAGTCTCTGGTACCAATAAAAAGAGAGGGAGGGAAGGAGAGAGAGAGAAAGAAAAAAAAAGAAAGCCAGCCAGCCAGCCAGCCAGCCAGCTAGCCAGCCAACCAACCTCTTGGGAGGAAAATTGGGAAGTATCAAAATTTTAAATCTTTTGGCCCAACAATTCTACTTCATAATGGCATTATCCACATTATGGCAGTATTCATTGCACAGGAGACAATTATTAGGATGGTCTTTGAAACATTATATATAGTTCTGTGATGCGTTTTGGAACACTAAATGTTTATCAGTGTAGGACTAAGTGAATTAGAAATAATCATTACTTATACATTGTAGTTTATTATATAGCATATGAAAAGAATGAGGTGTATACATGTAAAAATACCAAGACATTAAATGAAAAAAGGGAGTCCTAGAAAAATGAATATTATACGAAATGACGCCATCTGTTTCAAAAAGAAAAAGTACACCGAATGGGCTTCCATGTCTCATACGTATGCATGCTTGGTGAGGAGGAGAGAGTCTTACAAAGCTACACAGAAAACTGGTTACAGTGGTAATCCTCGAGAGGAGAAAAAAAGTTGAAAGTGGTGAAAAAGAGGTGCATGTGATCTTTGTTATATTTAAAGTTTTTACTATAAGAATGGATTTGATAAATGGCTTATATAAAATTGAAAATAAATTTGAAAATACTTGTTCAGAGAGGAAAGAAAAGAAAAGAAAAAAGCAAGCAACAGCAGTTACCCTTATGAGCAAGATTAAATTCTCTCTTGATTAGAAATGTCAGCTTCTGGCCTTGTTTTTGCTACAGCCCTATTTGCTACAGCTTAATCCGCCAGAGGCTTCCTACCTGGAAATTTGACCCATCTCTTTCAGAGCCCTCCTTTCAAGTGTAGAAAGTTTTTCAGCAGCCTCTGCCCCACTTGTTTGTGGAATTTAGAATTAAATTATGCTACTGATATGAAGGATTTAGTGATCTGTACATGGCTACCAGCTCCCTTGTATTCTAAGCCACAACATGAGATACTGACCCGTCTCTCTGCATTTCAATGAAGTATTGAAAATATCCTTCAGTTGTTTCTGCTAAGTCTGCCTAATGTCTGACCACTAAAACCTGTCTCTGAACCTTACCAGTAACATATCCCTTAATGTATTAACAAAGCAACCCCTACCAGTGCTTAGCTGCTTTTGCCAATCTACCTTAGGGCAAGATCTTGTTGCTCGTACTCTCTCTATGCATACCTGCCCTCCATGTAGACTAATGCCTCACCTCACCTGCTTGATATTCTCACTTCCAAATTAGACTAACTGTTAAATATCTTCATAGAAGGACCACTTCCTGGACTTAGTAGTTACATAAATGTCACCACTGAACACAGTATTTTTATGTACTTTGCGTTAGACTAACTGGATTAATAAATGTACAAAAAAAATGTCCAGTTTTAATATATAAGAAGCCATGAACATTTTGTGGGCAAAATTCAATTATCAGTTCTCATTGGAATAAAAATCTAGTATTAAATAAAAGATTAATAATGAGCAAGTATAGGTCTCCTACCTTTCTATTTAATGATGATTTTGTTGATAGTGTTGAAAATAAACATGTATAGCTTAATACTTTGAAATACGATGGGTAGAACTTCTTGTGTGTGAATATTGCCTATGTAAATGTTCTTATGAAAACCTATTATTAGTTGATCTTTTTAAATTCTCCTATTTCTTAGACTCCAAAGTCATTTGATGTCTCCTCTTCAGTTATTTTTCAGGATCCCATAACTCATCACATATTTAGAATCATTTTTTTTCCAGACCGAGGGCACTTCTTATGAACTCTCTTTGTAGCTCCTACAAAGAGAGGAGCTAATTTTGCCTCATTTTTTCTTCTTGTACTTCCAGTCCCCAAATTTCTGTCACAGTGAATACATTTTTAGAGCAAATAGTTCATACTAGGACTTAGTATTATTTTTAAAATTACGTGCAATATATGGGTGGGTCTTCTGAAAACTGAAAATCCAGTTGTAGATGTAGCATGAAAACAATTGTAGGCAGATTTCAGGCTCAGGCTGTAATGGTTGTGAGGATAGGTGGAGATTCTGATTATACTTTAACTTTATGGGAATTTTGACCTCTTCAGGTTAGTATCATCAAACATAAAGTTGTTAATGTCTGAATAATATTGACTTAGTTCAAACAAGATGTTCACTTTGAGAGGATGAGATGAGAACTATGAGTCAACAAAGTGAAATGTGACAGGTTATATTAGAAAAACAAGTTAGGTGGGAGTTACCTGAAACTGTCAGGCTGAGCTTTTTGGATCCTAAGCTCCTTGCTGCTGGAGCTACTTTTGTAGTGTAATGTTTGTTCAGTTTTTTCACAGTTCAGTTTAACAAATTAAAATAATTAACATTATTACAAAGACCTAATAATTGAGGCAGATTCTTTCACTGTGTAAGGAACATGAGAATAAATTAGTTCTTTAGAATTATCATTTGGTTTTATAGAAGCTTCAGTTCATTTAACTTTACATATTCAAATTTCCGAGGTATGACTGTCTTCCTAGATGAGTGTTTAACTTTTGTTAAATTCCTGTACTGTCTTCTAAATGTTGAAATATTGTGTATTGCTTGTTTCAATATAAGAAAAGAATATTTGTGCTAAAATTTACTATCAGGTGCCAAATAGTGAATAAGAACAGGTTATGCTCAAAGCTGTCTTTAATAGCTCATTTGGTGTTGACATTGGTATCAGAAGTACTCAGAAGGTCATGAGGCCATTAAAAGGCAAACTATTCAGTTTAATTTTTTTAAAATAAAAGATCTTGAAGATCAGTGTCACATCCTAAGTAACATATTTAGAATTTATTTCAGGATTTTCATCTATGTGTCCAGTAGTTTAGAATACAGAGAAGATCTTGATTTCTCACATTTTATTCATTTATATTTGTAGTAAAACAGCTTGCCCCCAGAATTGCTGCCATTTCTATATTTGTAAAATATTGAATTAATAAATTATTTAAATAAAAGAATTTTAAGCACTTCACATCCATTAGAATGATAATCAAAAAAGCAGTGTTGATAAGCATAGGGATAAATCAGCATCCTCATTGTTGAAGGGAATATAATATGGGTTGCAACCACACTGGAAAACAATTTGTCAGTTCCTCAAAACGTTAATAGAATACCCGTATAACACTTGTGTTCCTGGGTCTATAGCCAAGAGACATGAAAGCATGTTTCCACAAAAACTTGTACACAAATGTTCATAGTGTCATTACTGTATTCGTAATAGCCAAAAGAATAGAAGCAAGTCAAACGTCCATCAGCTGGTGAATGAATACACAAAATGGAATGTATCCATACATTGCCATGTTATTCAGCCATAAAAATAAAGAAGTACTGATTCATGTTAAATATGAACATGGAAAAGATCAAAAGGCCACATATTTTATTATTCCACTTCTAAAATGCTCCAAGTAAGCAAACCCACAGAGACACAGGTGATTAGTGTTTGCTAGTCCAGGGGATAGAGGAATGGACATGTGGTGTTTTTAGGCTGATAAAAATATGTTTATAGAGTGTGATGTTGCGCAGCTTTTGGATACATTTAAAACTACTGAATTACACATTTCAAAAGGGTAAAGTTTATAGTATGTCATTACAAATTTATCAATGTTTGCTTCTCCTTATAAAAAGGTTTTTTAAATGAAATTGTAAGGAGTTTTTCATAATGCCAGGATTTCATGAAAAAAAAAACAAGTTAAGCACATCAAAACTGGTATCACCTTGTTATATATCAAGTAATTTGTAATAACCGTGTAGGAACTTCCACCTATCTGAGTGTTAGATACTTTTAGCAAGAATGAAGTACCCTGTAGCAAATATTTAATGCATATGTTCTATGCTTGTACTCTGTCATTGTACTCTGAAATGACGTGTAGAAAAGCATTTTAAAGTTTATCATACCTTAAGAATATCAGTTTCAAGTATCATTTTATAGTGGAAGAACCCTTGCTGTAACTAAAAACTGAATTTGAAAGCCAACCTGATATTTACTAGCAGGTTGTTCTTTTTAAACTGTTTGACATTTCTGAACCTCCTCATTTCAACTTCCTCATTTTTAAAATACCTACTAGAGTTGTTGTAAGGATTAAATGAGATCCCACAGATAAAACAGATTATGCTCTTTGCTTCCTTCACTTACTGTTTCTTCTCCCATCCTCTGGGTACCTCCTCCACCTTACACACACACACACACACACACACACAACTACACAAACGAAGTACAGTGTCTTTTCTGTACCTTTCCATTGAACCTGGAACATTACTTTGAATGGAAACAGCATACTCTATCAATTTTTGTTCATAATTATCTGCCTGCCTTCTTCAGAAAACTTTAAATTCTTTAAGAGGAAAAAGAAATTTCCACTGAACGTATAAATTGCCTCATGTGATAAATATTTCAGTTTACTGTGTTTAAACAAAAAGCAAAACACAGACCCATTATATCTCTGTGTGGAAGTATAATACCCATTTCCTTGTATAGTGACCAGCTCAATAAATACCTGAATAAATGAATTTCAACATCATATCCAGCATCATTCCAGGTTTGTGATACTTTCCTGAAAAGATGTAATGTATCTTTGTTTTGCTTTCTGTTAAAATATAATCAAATGAAATATTTTCAAATTTATATGTGATGATTTATATGTTCAGGGGAAATGTTTTTATTACTAGTTATACTTATGGAATGAACAGAATGTTCCTTATCTGTGTTATAACATGCTATTTCCAGTGCCATATTTATCTTCACAGTTTGTACATTGTTTCCCTGTAATGTCCACATAGATATATTTACTAACTTAAAATTTTATTTTACAAGAATTTGCAGTTGAATGTGCATATTTTATGCCTTTTTCCCTGTCTAATTTTATTTAGAATTAGAATAAAGTAGAAATCTTAAGACAACCCTGTAGATTTAAGAAAGCCTCTGAAAAGTGTAAAAATTCAGTCACTTGAGCAATGTAACTGAAACTTGCAGTATTATCTTAAATGTCTTATAAAATGACACACAGTAATTATTTTTGAATGATAAGTGTAGAATGAGGAAGTTAATTGGTATTTACATATTTTCATATATATGCTGATCTAAATTATTTATAGAAGTTTTGCTGGATGCATATCAGTTATTGACTACAGAGATTATAGAAAAAGATATCAGCTTTATGTTTATATAAATTATCTAGATTACTTACTTTAGAAGCTCATAAATATTCTATTTCTTTCAGGTACAGAGAACTACAACTGAGTGCAGAAAGCAAAGTAGCAGAATTTCTCCATCAAAGTAAATTAAAGTCTTTTGAAAGTGAGCGTGTTCAACTTCTACAGGAGGAAACTGCAAGGAATCTCACACAGTGTCAGTTGGAATGTGAAAAGTATCAGAAGAAATTGGAGGTACAGATACAGTTTTCTTTCAATATTAGAATTGCATGTATGCTCCTTAAGTACAAAGTTTATGTAGAGTTTTCCTTGTCCTGGAACACCTCACATTGTCCTCACAGAAAGACAAAGAAATGTATGGATTTCAGAAAAATGCATACTACAAAGGACTGGAGTTGTTAGAAGATAAAGATTGGATAAAGGTTTCATTCACAACTGTCACCAAAATCATACAGTTACTTTGAATGCATTTACTAAGAACAATGTAATCTATACTTTAAAAACTTATGGAACTTTATTGACATGTGTAAAAAACTGAGTCTTCCAGAAGAGGGAATCTTCAATATTAAATATTTTCCAGTTTTCATCAAGGAATTTTATATGTTCCTTTATAATGAGATGCTAACAGATTGCTATGTTTTAATTCTATAGTGTAACTGGAAGAGAAAATAAAGAGCAGCCTTTTTTTTTAGCAACACCAGGGATCGAACTCACAACTTTGCACCTGCCATTGAGCCAAACCCCAACCCTAGTTTTTTGAGGCAGGGTTGCACTATGTAGCTCAGGCTGGCCTTGTGCTCGCGTTGTAGCCCAAGCCAGCCTTAAACTCACAACACTCCTCCTACCTCAGCCTCCTGAGTGCTGGGATTAAAGGCGTGCGCCACCACGCCCGGCAAGCAGCCAATATTTTTAAAGAAGATTTTTCAAAAGAAATAAATACAGGAAACATATATGACATTTTAAAATGCATTCTGATCGGGCATAGTAGCACACGCTGTAAGCCCAACACTCAGAAGGCTGAGGCAGGAGGATCAATGGGAGTTTAATGCTAATCTGGACTACATAGTGAGTTTAAGACCAGCCTGAATTACAGAGTGAGACCCTGTCTCAAAAAGAAAAAAAAATATTCTGATGTAAAAATAATTAAAACACAAAACAGTCTATAAATGGTATAAAATTTAAAACTCCCAAGACATGTTTACATAAACATAAGTTACTTATAAATTTAAGTAAAGATCAAATCATTGAAAATATGGATAGAACAATAAATGGTGCCCCAGTAATCATTTGAGTATTTGGAGAATATAGTTGGAGCCATACTTCATAGCATATGATAAAGTGAAAATCACATGAGTTACTAAACTGAATATATATATGAAATTACAAAGTTATTAGAAGTAAATAAAGAGGTAAAGTTTACTTAATACCAGTTTTGAAATTAATCTGTTAAATCTGTTAAAGCAAAGAAATACAGGAAAAGTAAAAACTGTATGTTAAAAAGTCTGAATAATACAAAGGCAAATTGAAAATGAAAAATAATATTTGTGTTACATGTGATGAAGGGCCCGTGTCTTTAATTTTAAAAGATCTCTTGCCAGTTGTGGTGCCACAGCCCTATAATCCCAGCTAATAGGAGGGCTGAGATAGGAGGAAGGCAATTTTAAAGCCGGGCATGGTGGCACATGTCTGTAGTCCCAGCACTCAGGAGGCTCAGACAGGAGGATCATTGTGAGTTAGAGACCAGCCTGGGCTACAAAGTGAGTTCACAACCAGCTTGAACTACATAGTGAGACCCTGTCTCAAAAAGACAGAAAGAAAAAATAAAACATTAAAAAAAGAAGGAATGCAAGTTGAAGGCCAACCTGGGCAGTTTAGACTGTGTCTCAAAATAAAAAACCCAGTGCTCCCTGGGTTAAATTGCTCCGTTGCCACACGTGTGCACACACACACACACACACACACACACACACACACACATACAGCCCCCCACCCACACACACCTTCCACACGCATATATACAAATCTTCTACCAAGAGGATGTCTTCCTCTTCTACATAAAATAGGTAGAAATGTAAACTTCCATTTTTCTACTTCCACATGTGTCTGTGCATTGTTTTTAACATACCAGCAAGAATACTTCAAATAGGAAATCTCATCTAGTGAGAATATGGAAGCTGGGCATGGTGGCACACACCTGTAATCCCAGCTCTTGGGAGGCTTGGGAAGAGAATTGCCACAAGTTTGAGGTCAAACTGTGCTACATAGTGAGTTCAAGGCCAGCCTAGACTACTGCATAGTGAGACATTGTCTCAAAAAAACAACAACAACAAAAAAAGAAAATGGAACGACTCTTCCAAGCTTGGTGACACATGCCTGTGAGCCCTGCCTCAGTAGGCTGAGGCAAAAGTTTAAACCCAACCTGAATAACTTAATGAGACCCTGTCTTAAACTAAAAAATGAAAAGGACTGAAGATGTAGTTTAGCACTACCTGAGTTCAGTCTGCAAGGAGGGAAAATGGGGTGGTGGAATAACATTCTAGAGAACAACATAGTAGTCTGTGTTAAAAGCCCCAAAAAATTAATTCTGTAATTTTAGTTAAAGGAATTTTACCTGAGGAAATAGTAAAATGTGCTTGTAAAGGTTTCTATTGATGGTGTAAATCACAACATAATTAATTGTAAAAATTGAAAGTAATTTAAAATATTTGACAGTAAAGTTTTATTTGATATATTATAAATTGTACGTTTTGTGGAGCTTACCCATTATATGGTTGAATATAGTGATGTTCTTGACTATTTTAGATTTGGCAAATACTTCTTAGAAACACTGAATGAAGCCAGATATAGTGGCACATGCCTGTGATCCCAGCACTCTGGAGGCTGAGGCAGGTGGACTGCCACAAGTTCAAGGCCAGCCTGAACTGCATAATAAGACCCTGTCTCAAAGACACTAAAAACTAAAGAAAAGAAAAGAAATACTGAATGAAGGGTACAATTTCGTCATCACCACAGTCTTGACTATGGGTTACACATTCAGTACAGTCCATCAGTGCTCGTCAAAAAAAGGTTTGAAAGAAATCTATCGAACTATTTAAAGTTCTTATATACATGGTATAATTATGAATCATTTATATGTTCATCATTTTCCTACTAGCCAGTAAGTTCTGTGGTGACAAGACCTGGACTTTTTTTTTTTGAGACAGGCTCTTACTATGTAGTTCAGGCTAGGCCATCCTTGAACTCATGACAGTCCTCCTGCCTCAGCCTCCTGAGTGCTAGGGCTAGAATTACAGTTGTATGCCACCACTTCCAGCTGTACTTTTTAAGTGACAGTGTATTTCCAGGTCCTTGCCACTGTCTGACATGCCATCAGTTGAATTGAATGGATTCAGTGGTTTCTAACTGGACACCTACTAGGTGATAAACACTGTACTGCACCTTATTACTCATACTACTTTAGTAAGAAATTGTTTCTGTCTGCCAGAAACAGTTTGAGCAGAGCTTTGAATAGAACATTCTATGATGGCAGTGTTCTGTATCAGCACTATCTAGTCAGTAGCCCCTGCCCACATGTGATTATTTAGCACTGAAAATGTGAGTAGTGCAACTGATGAAATTTCTTACTTTAATTAATCTTAATTAAATTAAGCCTAAATTTAATTAGCCACAAATGGCAGGTTAATGGCAGATGACTCTTAAGATATATTAGAATGCATGCTAGACAGCTGACCAGATCCCGTATGTCCTTACTATTGGGCAGTAATGAGTTTTTTAAAATAGTTTTCTCTTTTGTCATTAAAAAAATAGACACTCTTTTCTGTGTGGTAGGATTTCTTATACTGTTTTTGGATAATGACTAGACCTGTTGTGTTCAAGTTAGTGAACCTCATACATGAATCCCAGTTAGTCACTGCTTTCTGGAAAAATTACTCATTTTGCCAAAGAGGAATAGCAGCAGCTGCCTCATACTTTATTATAGAGAGCCTATGTGGCGCAAATGAAGCACGTGTTTATTCTTAGCACCTATTAAAAGTTCTCAAAATATTCTCTTTTCAAGCTATAGAATTTTTGTTTTGGTACAGTTAAGAAATGCAAGGAAAATTACAAGTATTCCTTCCCAAAAGGTAGCTATGAGTATTTGTTGGATAAAAGAATAAATGAAAGTCTTTTTCTACTTTTCAGATCTCACAAACATGTGGCAGCTAAAATCAAACATTTTATGCTTGAGTTCTAATTTTCCTTTATATGAAAGTTTCCTATAGTTATAATAATATATAACTATAGATTATTAAACAGAAGCTAAGAGGCAAAGAAACTGAATTAGCCAATTAAAAGCTTTTTCTAATTTAAAATTTGTCAAATGTTAAAAACATTTTATCCAAATTATAATGTAAAGCAATTACAGGGTAAATATCATAGAACACAGCTATTTGTATAATCTGGAAATACATATGCTATATATAACACTCAAATATCAAAATACTTCTTTTTAACCATTTCCATTCAACTATCCTCTCAAAACTACTTTGATTTGTGCATTCTAAATGAGTGTATTGCTGGGCGCGGTGATGCACACCTGTAATCCCAGCACTCACAAGGCAGGAGGATGCTCTGAGTTCAAGGCCAGCCTGAACTACATAGCAAAGCCCTGTCTCAAAAAGAAAAAAAAAATAATAAATTGGTTTTGAAAAGTAATTTGGCAACGTATTTGTAAGGATATGCCTTAAATACATAAAAACTTCATGCACAGATACTCATTACAATATTAGAGCAAAGATTTAAAAACTGTAAAATCCCATGAAAAGAAAAAATTACCGGAGAGGGGTAATACCAGCTGATATTTTATAACCACCTAGTAACATGAAAAATACACTGTTGTCATAATATTAGGTGAAAACAGCCCTTTCCACAACCATATACACTAGATTTTTTTTTAACGCATGAAGGCAGATTTTGAAGAAATATTATAAAGTTATAGTAGTTATAATGGATTGACAAATAGGCTATGGATGGGGTTTACATTTTATTGCTACTTTTTTTTTCCTTAGAGAAGTTAAATTACTTAAGGTTACACAACTAATAAGTATTTGAACTACTGTAATTAGAATTCACATCTCACCAATCTGACTTGAATTTCCATAGTTTTTAGCCACCACAATATTCAAGTAATAAAGTATTATTGCAAAGTCCCTGAAACATGACACTTCTGAAAAATACTCTGATTAATAAAGTAAGTAAAGTTGCCAAGATAAAGGGCCTCAGAAAATAAACCCTTAGCAAAGAAACATAAAAATGGCGGTGGGTATATGTATATATGTAAGACACATAAGCAAAAGTAGTAGCTGGTGACTACTTCTAAACCAAAACAGTGTCAAGCAGGTAAAACTTCTTCCTATCCTTCAGGAATATGCTGCAGAGTGATAGCCTGTAGCAGCTGATTCTTCTATACATTTTCAGTTAGACTTTCTCAGTTTAGCCCTAATTTGGACTTTGTCTTTTGCAAGTTGTGGCTTAACTTTCATAATTCCTAGCAAGATGCCTTTCCCTTTTGTATTGAATCACTGTGCTTAAGAATGTGTCTTAGGCCTGGGACGAAAGGGATGGATGAGAGAAGCTGTACTTCGGAAAACATTTTACAAAACAGTACTTTGTAACACAAACAATACTTATGGTGCTGATGTTTTCAGAACCTTCCCTTTTTTATTGGTTGCTAACCAAACTTCTAAAGGTTGTAACTTGTAGTTTGAAAACCACTGTCCCACAGGTCTGACCACTTTAAGTCTGTGGATACAGGTAACTAGTAATTATTATATTCATTTGCTTAGAGGTCTTTTGTAATAAAAACTTTTGTAAAAGTGCTATGACCTAAAACCTCTGGATGATAAAACTAAAACTCCGGGGAAAATTTCTTTACATTTTTCTGCCTCTATTAAACTAACCCTTGGAATGACAGGAGCTATTCGTTTATCATTGTGTCTCCAATGCCTGACACAATACTTCTCTCATTTCATGAGAGGTAAAAATGATGGGGTTTTCTGTGACTTTCACTCAAAATTCTCATTGATTTATAACTTGGGGGTGATGTATTTTATTTTGCTTAATTATTAATTGGCAAAGTCTGAAAATACCAGCTTTATATATTTGTCTTTTTTAAAGCAATTATTGAGCTATAATTTTATATTATTATTCAGTTAATAAAACTTTTAAAGGAAGAAAAGGTCTACTGTGAGAACTTTATATTTAATAAATTCATAAAGTATAATTGACCTATTTTATGCCTCTGTGTTGAAACACCAATATTGGTTGTTCCAAAAGACTCTTTAATGTAAATCTACCATAGGTTCAATAATCTAATTCTTCTTACGCTTTCCAGAAACAATAATGAATTTATTCCCAGCAGACATTGAGACAAATCCATAGTAAAAGAGAATCCCCAAATCAGAAGTTCCTGAAATTCTCTCCTCCACATTACGAAAAGATTTTTAAGTTTTATCTCTCAATTTAATACTTTTAAAATCTCTTCCTAAAATAATACTTTATGAAATATACCATCTTCAACATTTTCACTCTATATCTCTTTGAATACTCATTTCTGCAATTTCTCTTTTCTATTTTAGTTGGGCAGAGTGGAGATGAAAAGACTGGAAATAGTGATTTAAGACGTACTGATTCATTTTCTGTTTTTCTCTACCGAGGATTAAACCCAGGGCCTTCATGTTGCGCTACATCCCCACCCCCACCCCCTTTTGTAAAACTTTAACTCAGAGTCTCACTAAGTTGTCTGGGTTAATCTTGAACTTGCTACCCTCTAGGCTTGGCCTTCCAGAGTGCTGGGTATACAAGCATGTTCCATCATGCCTGGCTCTGTCTTGAAAGTAAAATTAATAAGTGTTATCAGCCTCAAGATTCTTTTTAAATTATACCACAATGTAATGAACTCCATGAAAGCCCGGAATTGGTTCAGTGAGAAAAGTTTTCTTATAATGAATAACAAAGATTCTAGAAATCACATTCCTAGCCAGCATAAATAAAGAAGATATAATGCTAAAACAATGAATTATGTTTTTCTGATCCAGTGAGAGACACTAGAAATCATCCTAAAAATATTATTCCCAAGTTATTTCTTCTCCACCGTCCAAAGGAGTGTATCCAGAGGATAATGCTTTGTTTACCTTTGGGGTAAGTTTTGGTGAAAATTGAAGGAAATGGCACAAGATGAGTTAAGGAAAATTGAATGATAATTTCTGCCAGTTAAGAACTGAAAATTCACCGGGCGTGATGGCGCACGTCTTTAATCCCAGCACTCGGGAGGCTGAGGTAGGAGGAGCGTTGTGAGTTCAAGGCCGGCTTGGGCTACAACGCGAGCGCAAGGCCGGCCTGAGCTACACAGTGTGACCCTGCCTCAAAAAACTAGGGCCAGCAGTTTGGCTCAGTGACTTAAGCCGCCTGTCTGTCAGGCGCGAGATTGTGAGTTCAATCCCCAGTGCCGCAAAAAAAAAAAAAAAAAAAAAAAAAAACTAAAAATTCTTTATCTTCTATTTTTTTCCAACATCACAGAAAGCACATAATCATAGATAATAAATAAGGTGTACATTATGCCATTAGAGAAAATAACTTGTTCTCAGAAGAGTTAAAGAATTCTGGATAATTGAATCAGGGGAGTGCTCTTTCCATGAGCTATTTCATACAAAGTTCTCATAATTGTATTTCTTAGGATAGAAATATTGCATTTCAACACTTTCAATGTTCTATGTACTCTGCTAAGCACTATAATTTTATCATCTCATTTATTCCTTCCAACAGTGTTTTGAGGAAGGCCTAGAAAAAGTAACTAATTGCCTAAGATCACAGTTAATAAGGGTCGAAGCTATATTGAAATCCAGATCTTTCCAGTTCCAAGTCATATTCCTAACTGTAATATGGTCACCTCTCAGAAAACAGTATTACTAAAATAATTTTTTTTAAAAACAGGAAACAATATTAGTTATGCTGTGTTAGGAAACAGGTGTAGCAACACTTCAGAGTTGAGTCAGTATTTGTAAGTAAACTTTCTGAATAATTGGAAGTTAAGTATTCAGACATCCCTTCATCATGAGAAGCATCTTCTTTTTCAGCTAATTTATTATGATCATAGTGATTCACGCATTGAGTTACCACTGACGAATGAAGGAAATATTTTTCTATTACACAAAAGGGCACCAATTTCCCTGCCTTTTGCATCTCTTTTTCATATTTTTTAATCCATCCTCTTTCTTTCTTTCTTTCTTTCTTTCTTTCTTTCTTTCTTTCTTTCTTTCTTTCTTTCCAAAGACATTTTCTCATATTGCTCTAAGTAGAAGCTCATACTTGGCCTTTTGATTGGCTACTTTAAATTTATGACTTCAGAAAACCAAAAATGTTATTGAAACCATGGAAAGGGTAGATTCATCATTCTCTGGTGAAAGACTGAAGGACTCATTATAAGGGTATCGTTTTTACACACAGTTTTGTAAGCTTTTCTTGAATAGCTGTGATTGCTGGATAAATGACCTCTAGGTAAGTATAAAATTGCATTTTTTGAATTCTAGCAAGCAAATGCTAACCTTATTCCTTTAACTATTTCAGACTTTTAAATTCATTTTTATTTAGCTTATACAATAGTGATAAAGTACTTCATAAAATTTGGTTTTCAACTGAATTATTTACCTGAAAAAGAAATGTATTTTATTCCCTCATTTGTCATCTCAACTGAACTACTTTCTGTTAATATTTAAATAATTTAAAAGAAAAGAGGCCTACATATATCTTAGTATGATCTTTTGTCTTAACTAGGAATCTATTTGGTTCTTAATTCCATAATTATTATTTTTTCACTATTAGGTTTTAACTAAAGAATTTTATAGTCTCCAAGCCTCTTCTGAAAAACGCATTACTGAACTTCAAGCACAAAACTCTGAACATCAAACAAGACTAGACATTTATGAGAAACTGGAAAAAGAACTTGATGAAATAATAATGCAAACTGCAGAAAGTAAGTCTCCCCTTTCTCCTTAGTCCACCATCCAGTTTCTTCCTAGCAACAAAAGAAACCTGGCATCCAAAGTACTTTGAATAATTGGTGACCATTTTTTAAGGAATATTCTGTATTTTAAATATTAGTTCATGTTCATTTTGCACATTGTAATCAAGAAGGAAATACATTAAATATGATGGATGTTGTTTAATTCACTCACTCAACAAGTATTAAAAACTTCTATCCGAAGCTGGGTGTGGTGGCTCACACCTGTAATCACAGCACTTGGGACCCAGCTGAGGCAGGAGGATCGCTGCAAGTTTGAGACCAGCCTGGGCTACAAAGTGAGCTCAAGGATAGCCTGAACTCACAGTGAGACCTTGTCTTAAAAAAGACAAAAAAAAAATTTTTTTTTTCTATCTGTTAGGAAGTGAGGATGTGGAATTCACAGAATTCTTGCCTTGTAAGGGTTCTAAGTCTAGTTTAGAGACACAACATATTAACTAATTTTAAAGCACTGGGTGCTGTAAGCAAGTGGTAATGCATGCTCTTGGCAGAAATAAGAGATCATGTGTTAATTTCACCTTGAAGGCGAGGAATATCTAAGAAGGGAGGTGATATTTGAATGAGTCTTGAAATACAGAAACTCATTGGCTGCACTGTGCTTTATAGTCCTTAACCTTTAATTTCTAATTCTTTTTCCTCCTCTTATGCTACCTTCTTGTCTTGTCCCTAATTTAAAGGGTTATTTTTAAATTAATCTATTACTGGTAAGTGTGATATTTGCAGAAGTACATTTTTTATTTTTAAAACTCAAGAAATCACTGGCTTTTTTTTTTTTTTTTTTTTTTTTTTTTTTTTTTTTTTTTTTTTTTTTTTTTTTTTTTTTTTTTTTTTTTTTTTTTTTTTTTTTTTTTTTTTTTTTTTTTTTTTTTTTTTTTTTTTTTTTTTTTTTTTTTTTTTTTTTTTTTTTTTTTTTTTGGAGACAGGATTTCACCTTTCAGTCTGGTCTTGAACTCACTTTGTAACCCAGGCCTGTCTCAAATTCCCAACAGTATTCCTGCCTCAGCCTCCTGAGTGCTGGGATTACAGGTATGCATCACCACACCCAGCTACTCTGGAATTCTTATGCAAGTGACTTTAACTTCTTTTTTTTTTTGGTGGTACCGGGGATCGAACCCTCAACCCTGCGCCTGCTAGGTAGGCACTTAAGTCACTGAGCCAAACTCTCGACCCTTTTAACTTCAATTTAAATTAAATCTGAATCTAGATAAGGTTCTATTTAGGGACACATTTTCATGTAAGGATTGTATTATATTTAAGGAAAAGTTTTTATTTCATTCTTATTTTCTTATTTTCGATTTCCACCATCAGTGTCTGACAACTGTAGTAAGTTCCAAACTTAACTTCAGTTTTGTCACTAAAGTCAGAATATCTCTCTGAAATACAGATTTGATCAAATGATACATAGTACCTGCTTCTCTGAGGTCTTTATTAAAACAGCATAAAGTCAAATTCCTTCCTATGACTTTTATGATTAGACTCTTACCCTTTTAGTTTTCATGCTTGCCACTCCCTTACATGTCGTACTATGTTTAAATTTCCATGTTTCCTAACTCTGTAGTTTACATGTCTCTTTGTCTAGACAAATTAGTAATAGCAGGAAACTTTGGCAATCTAATGACAAGAGCTATAATCTATGACTAACATTCTATTGAATGCTTTCCCTATTAAAAGAATGAAAGTCAACCAATAACAAATGCTGGTGAGGCTGTGGGGAGAAAGGAACCCTTCCCCACTGTTGGGGGGAGTGTAAATTGGTACAACCATTATGGAAATCAGTATGGAGATTCCTCAAAAAACCAAAACTAGAGGTGCCATCTGACCCAGCTATACCCTTTCTTGGTATCTCTCAAAAGAGCTGAAAGCTTCATACCACAGTAATGTATGTACGCCGATGTTTATAGCAGCATGACTTACTAGCTAAATTTTAGAAACAGCCCAGATGCCCATCATCAGATAAATGAATAAAGAAAATGGCTCTTATATGCAATGGAGTACTAGTCTGCCATAAAGAAGGATAAACTTGAGACATTTTTAGGTAAACAGATGCACCTTGAGACCATAGTTTTAAGTGAAATAAATTGGACACACATGTTTATTTTATTTTATTTATTTATTTTTTTCAGTACCGGGAATTGATATCACAACCTTATGCCTGCCAGGCAGGCACTTAAGCCACTGAACCAAACTCCCGGCAGGACACATATGTTTAAATATCACATTGTTTCCCTTGTGTGAGAAACCAAAAGCACAAATAAGGACCAAAATTGATGATAGGTATTGGGAAGTAGGAAGAAAGTGTTCAAATGGGAAGGGGAACAAGGGAAAGAAGGGAAATGGAAAAAAAGTGAATAGAAGAAAAAAGTGGAAACAAAGGAGGGAAAGGTGTTGAAGGGAGGGTAAGGGAATAGGAAGAAAAGAAGTAAGGTTATGTGCAGGGACAGATTCTGCATGATGAATGTGATCTCTATGTCAAAATTATACCAATAAAATTAATTTTAAAAATACATAAAAGTAAAACAAGAATTTCTGTTTGTTTGTTTGTTTTTTTTTTTATTTGCGGCACCGGTGATTGAACTCACAACCGCGCTCCTGCCAGGGCAGGCGCTTAAGGCACTGAGCCAAACTCCCAGCCCGGGTTTTTTTTTTGAGGCAGGGTCGCACTATGTAAGAATTTCTGTTTTGATGATATATTAAACACTATATTTGATTCCCTAATCAATAAAGCATGAAAATAAGAAATAAAAGATACAAAGATGGAGATATAGCTCAATGGTAGAGCACTCTCCTACAATATACAAGCCTTTAGATTTGATCCCCAGTACCACCCAAAAAAAAGAAAGAAAGGTCAGAAAGGAAAAAGTTGTTTCAGAATACAAAACAACCACTGAAGAGTAAGTTAACTTAGTAAAATACAAGGTCATTGCACAAAACTATGCTAGAAGCAATTAGAAACATAAATATAAAATGCAAGTGGATGCCTGTAATCCCAGCACTCTGGGGGGCTGAGGCAAGAGGACCATGAGTTCAAACCCAACCTGGGCAATTTAGAGAGAACTTGTGTCAAAAATAAAATGTAAAAAAGAGCAAAGGTTATGACTCAGTGTAAAGGTCATAGGTTCAATTCCCACTACCACCAAAAGAAAACAATCCTACAAAATACTTAGGAATAAGTTTACCCCTACCAAAACACACACACACACACACACACACACACACACACACACAAAAAAAAAATATTGCTAAGAGTAAGGAAACTTCCTGTGCATCAATCCTATAAATTAACTCCCATCCTAATCATAATGCCAGCAGGTTCTTTCGTGTTTGATTTATATGCAAAGACGAAAGACACAGAATAGGCAAAGCAGACTTGAATAAAGGACGAGATTGGAAAACTTACACTGCCTAGCTTTTCAGTCTTAATGTAGCTCACAGTACTGGTGTCAAGAAAGAATGAAGCAGACTTAACTCAGAAACATCTATTCCTAATTGATTATTTGATTTTTAATGAAGGCAGCAAAGTAATCAGCTGGAGAAAGGAAAGTTTGTTCAATAAATGGTAATAAAAAACTGGACATGTTTATGGAAATGAACCTCAGTACATCAATAATAATTTGAAATGAGATCTAAATGTAGCTGCTAAATCTATAAACCTTCAGCAGAAAATATAGGCATTTCTGTAACTAATAATAGTTTGAGATTTTAAAACAGAGCCCTGGAAAATTGCCATAAAAGAAAATGTGACATAGTGATCATGATCAAAAATTTTTTTCTCGTCAAATCTATTTTAAAGAGAAAAGTAAAATAAAAATTTAAAAACATAATAATTAGGGGGTAAAAACAGTATATATGTTGTGTATTATGCATGTATATACACGTACACATATTGTTTCTTTCAACTTCTCACACTAGTGAGATCATATGATGTTTACACATGCATGTCTGATTTATTTCACTTGGGAGTATGGTCTCAAGGTGCATCCATTTACCTATAAAAGTTTCAAGTTTATCCTTCTTTATAGCTTTATATATATTAAAACAGGCTGGAGATATTAACTCAGTAATAAAGTACCCTTGGGTTAGATCCCAAGTACCACCAAAGAAAAATTCACAAAGGAAAAGGTGATGTGGCAGTGAGAAAATTCAAAGATGCTACACTGTTGTTTTGAAGATGGAGGAAGAAACTGGGCTAAGATGTATGGACAGCATCTGGAAAGCTGGCAAAGACAGGAAACAGATTCCCCCTTGGACTTCCCGATAGGACCAAGCCTGCCAGCACTGTGACTTTAGCTCAGTGAGACAGCTTCTGATTTCCAGGATTGTGAGATAATAAACTTATATTATTTCAGGCTTCAAAGTCTGGTAATACTATCAGAGCAATAGAAAATTAATATGCTCGTCAGGAGTTTGGCTCAGTAACTTAAGCGCCTGTCTGACAGGCGCGAGGTTGTGAGTTCAATCCCTGGTGCCAAAAAAAAAAAAA
>RJWM01023544.1:0-31763 GCA_004363535.1 Dasyprocta punctata
GTTGTAGCCCAAGTGGGCCTCGAACTCACAACACTCCTCCTACCTCAGCCTCCCGAGTGCTGGGATTAAAGGTGTGCGCCACCATGCTTGGCTTCGACATATATTTCTTAAATTAAAAAATAAATGACTTTTACATTTTCCTCTAGTATCCTCTCAGCACAGCACTCTATCAGAGTATTTTCAGTTAAAATTTATGTGTTTTGGGCCTAAGCAGTGTAACTCAGTGGTAGAGTATTTGTCTAGTATGGACCAGGCCCTGAATAGCTAGCACCCCCAGCACCAGGAAAAAGAAAAAGAAATAAAGAGAAAGAGAAAGAGAGAGAGAGAGAGAGAGAGAGAGAGAGAGAGAGAGAGAAATAGAGACAGAGACAGAGACAGAGACAGTAAAATAAAAAAGAAACAGTAGAAATTCGCAAGGCGTGCCCTGAACAAGCTAAGAGGGAAAGATCAGGAAACCACAATCAAGGGCAAAACTGAATGTCCGAAGACAATGGAGCTAAAGATTCTACACAGAGCTAAAGCATGGAGAAAACATTAATGATATTCTGTGCAAAGAATCCAACAAATGAGTACAAAATAGGCAAATGAGGAGAAAGGAAAGGACATGAATAGGAATGTCACAAAATGAATGTGTCCAAAAAGCATGTGTACAGATTCAAGATTATAAAAAATTTAAAGAAATACAAATTTTAAAATTAGAACGTTGGCCTTTCCACGTGGCAACAGTTAAATAATACTGAGGGTTGGTGATGTGAGGGAGGTAACCCTTGCTCAGACACCCTTTGCAAGTGTGTAAATGTGGCAATGTTTGCAAATGCACCTCCTCAAAGACTAAAGCTGGGGAATGCTCCTCTAAGGACGTACAACAACATAGTTTAATATATTGAAAGTTTGGAAGTAATCTAAAGATCTATCAATAGGAAATGGCTAAATCATACCCTATAGCCAAAGATCATACAATCTGACACATCAATGACATAGCGTTACATCTTAAAAGCATGGTGGTGCACACCTATGACTCAGTGCACACCTATGATTCAGTGATTTAGAGAGTCCTTGTCTCAGAAAAGGGTCAAGGGAACTCTACAGGTATAGCTCAAGTGAAGGTCCTGGGTTTAATCCACAGTACTGCATAAAAAGAAGCACATTTTTACAGTTTTTTCTTCCCCATTTATAGTTTATTCTTAAAGCAGCAAAGTAACATCGTTAACCAGAGTTCTAGATGTAACAGTTAACATTTGGTCTGTGTCCTTTTACACACAAGCTTAGTCTCTCCTCTCATATGATCATACTATTTATACTAGCAATGTTCTTTTTTTTTTTTTTTTTTGTGGTACTATTAGAAATTGAACCCAGAGTCTTGCACTGAGCTATATTGCCAGTCCTTTTTTTTCTTTTCTTTTTTTTTCAGTTTGACCAGAGTAGCCTTGAATTTATGATCGTCCTGCCTCATCCTCCCATGGTTTTGGGATTATAGGTATGTGCTATCACATCTGGCTCCAGTTACATCATTTATGACAATCTAGTGTTGAAAATTAAAATGTTGTTTGTTTGTTTTTTGAGTCAGGGTCTTGCTATGTAGTTCAGACTGGCTTTGAATTCATTATATAGCCCAGGCTAGTCTCAAACTTGTGGCAGTCCTGCCTCAGTGCTGGGATTCCAGGTGTGCACCACCATTCCAGGCCCAAAAATTAAAACTTAAAAAGACTAAACTGAAGTTTGAACACTTTCTTAGAAATGAAAGCAGTGTCTTTTTGAAAATATATTTGATTAATACATTTCTTTGTCAGACTTGAATAGTTAACTTTTTTTAACTGCTTACTGGTGCTATGCCACACACATTGTTTCATCCAACTTTTACAGTGCAATAGTGAGTATTTTTCATAATTCACCATTTTAAATATGAGAGAACTGAGGTTTAGAAAAGTTGATGAGAACATTTAAACTAAGGACAGTTCAGTGCCAATTTCCATTGACTGGTACAAAGTCTGATTGCTGACAAACTGTCAGCTTCCTTGCTGGGACAAAATACTTGATACATTCAATTTAAAGTAAAAATGTTTATTTTTGCTCATGGTTTTGGAGTTTTCAGTCCATGGTTGGCTGGCCCCAAAGTAGAAATATCATGGAAGAAGAAAAAAAGCTGGCGAGCCTGAAAAAAGTTGCTAATCTCAAGGCATCTGGGAAACACAGCTGGAGAAGAGCCTGAGAGGAAGGGGCCAGGGGCCATATTTAATCTCCAAAACTGTGCCTCTCCTGACCCACCCAGATACACCGGGAAGTGTGATTTCTAATCTCTCCAGTGTCTCTCAAGCAAATCAAGGTAAAAATCAAGACATGACAGCCAGCATTTGAAAGCAAGGGTTTTAACTCAAGTTCATGTACTGCACTCACTGTCTATTGCTACTTAAGGAAGGAAGATGGGATTAAAGGTGCACTTGAAAACTACCTGGAATGAAACTGGGCATGGTGGCACACGCCTGTAATCACAGCACTAGGAAGGCTGAGGCAGGAGGATTGTTGTGAGTTCAAAACCAGCCTGGGTTACAAAGTGAGCTCAAGGCCAGCCTGAACAGCATAGTGAGACACTGTCTCAACCAAAACAAAACAAAGCAAAACAACTACTTGGAACAACCATCTCAGTTGCCAGAGAAGCTCAGCCTATAGTTGTACTGGGAAAATACAATTAAAAATAAATCTCTCCACTCAGAAAATTTCTCCCCAAAGGTAGATGAGAAAGAAAACAGTTCTAACATTGAATGTTACAGCAGAATTTGATACATAAACAACTTGGGACGTCAGAAAGGAATGTGACGGTTTCTATAGTTAAGTTTTCTAAACGTTAAGTTTTGCAGTTTGGAGTCAGGTGATGAAGCAGGCAAGCCCCATCAGCTCCCTGGAAATGCGAGAAGGGGTTGGGTAGGGTGGAGAATGTATTCCTTGATGATTACATTTCAAAGAGATAGCTCTATGTCCTAGGAGGAAATACTCTTAAATTTGAGACTGGCCAGAGGCTTAGTGAGCCATTAAAAAGATTTACATCCTCTTGAGGATGGAAAAAGAAATCCTGCAGGAAAAGGTAGAAGTGGAGGGGCAGAGGGAAAGTCTCGTCCCTTATTTTCAACAGAGAAAAAGTTTGTATTTGACTTTTCAATTCTTCTAATATTAAAGTGCAGTCAGTGGTCTCAGACTCACTTCATTGCTGTTTCTCTCCATTTATTTATATTTAATGTTAGATCTGCCAGTGTATCTCAGTGGTACAGTGCTTACCCTGTCTATGTAAGGTGCAAGACCCTGAGTTTGAGCCCCAGCACAGACAATATATATATATATATATATATATATATATATAATCACTATATGTGTGTATGTGTACACAAAATACATACATGATTGATGTATATTCTCCAAAATTCATGTGTTGGAAGTTTAAAACCCATTGCACCATTGTTAATTGTGTTGAAAGGAAGGATCTTTGAGATGTCACAAGGTCACTAGGTCAGGAGGGCTCTGCGCTCATCTCTACCTCATAAAGTTCCTGCTGAGACTGGAGATGAGGGCATGGCAGACTGGCTGGGGCAGTGAGCCTGATGTGTTAATTGCAAAGTCCTGGGACATACGCACAGGACAGTTCCCAAAGTTCTGTTTGCGGATTTCTCACAAGAGCTCTAGCAGCTGTGAATCGGATGGCCTAGACCTAAGTCAGCCTGAGGAGTGGGAGATCTGAAACCACAGTGGCCGTTGAGCTGACTGCTACTCTGTGCTGTCACAGTGGTCCACTCTCATGCTATAGGATGAACTTCTTTTCCTGCTTTTACTTGACCCAATTCACTCTGCAAAGCACATTTGTTTCTCTACCTTTAATAAAATGTAAAACCTTGTTACCTTTTGGGCTCGCCTTGACTAATTCTTTTTTGTGGGGCAGCAGGGTGGTGATAGGGTTTTGCTATGTAGTTTGGGCTATCCTTGAATTTAGATTACGGGCATGTGCCACCATTGACCAATTCTTTATTCAGGACACAAAGAACCTAGAAAACACCTCAAGAGAGACCCCAGCACCCTCAAACCAGGTAATACACATCACAACCCATCATTGTCATGCATGTGAGCCCTTGGGAGAGACACTCGATCCACATTCGAACCGTAGCCAAAACCTAGGACAAGGACTTGAGATAGTGGCTAAGAATAAACTTGGAGTGACACAGAATAAAAAGTAGGCTGAAAAGAGACAAGAAAAATCATAATTTTAAAAATGAAAACCAAAGCTTTAGGACACAACCACAGTTTGTTTTTCCTCTCACTCTTCTAGAACACAAGCCTGTGCAATTCCCTTTCACCTGCAAGGAGGTTGGGCCACTCCCTTTCTGCCTGTGGATAGACTGCCTCCTTACCCATGATTTAGGTTTTCCACTATGAACAGGCCCTTACCTTACTACCCTGACTCACCAAACCAACCCCCGGATCACTGCCAAAACTGTACAAATATTCCACTTCCCCTGTAGTGCACCTCATTTCTCTGAGTGCCCACATTCCACTCAAGGATATGCCCTAACATCCCTGCCTAATACACATTTACCATGCCCCTTACTGGCGTGTTCTGAAAATTATTTTTCCAGGATAGTGATATAGGAGAAATATAACTCGCAACCTGCTAGATGTCAGATGTGTGTTATGGTCCCACAAAATCAAAGAATGAAGTTGTGAACCAGAAGAAGAAGTCTGGAGAATTTCATTGCAAATAAGGAGAGAAGTGCTCTGAAATCTTCAAAATCTATAACAGTGAAACTGCTTCAGAACAGAAAATGAGCATGTTATTTAGAGAAAAAGCAACTGAAGCTACAGCTACAATAATGGAGCAGATTATAAAGAAGTAACCTGTTTATCTTTATCTGTGTCTATTTGTCTGTCTGATTATCATCTACCCTTTTTATCACATGATTTCTTCAGAAATTCCCTAATATTAAAGTGTTATTCAGAGCAAAAAGTAAACTATTGTTAAAACTGAAAAAAAAAAAAAAAAAAAAAAAAAGAAAGAATAGCTACTGTATTTTCAGAAGGGGTCCTGAAAGTGTGTTGCCACTGAGGCCCTTTGTCAGGGGTGATTTGTCCAGCAAAGTCACAATGTGGGTACAAGGCGGGTCAAACTCCAGTCAACCTATAGAATTACAAGTACTGTTTAGCTGCTTGGTAAGGACCTAGTAGAGAAGCAGGTCACCTAGCAAGGGTACATGGAAAAAACAAAGACATTCTGGGGAAGGGATGGGTCCAGAAGCTGTGACCATCCATATGGGCAACTGATGCCTGTCTGGACTTACTGGACCAGGTGGTGCTAATTACAATATAATCTCAAATTATTGTTTATCCCTTAGGGAGGCTTGTATGCCTGGCCACTGCATCTTTATCTCGAGGCCTGACCTTCTTCAGATGTGCCTCCAGCCACGATTCTTATGTCTTTTGTTTTGTGCTGACTTCCTTGAGAGCCCAGTCCCTCTCTGACTATATATTAATCTATCTAACTTAGCTGACTATTATAGCAACAGTCAGCAAACTTCCTAACATTTTATGTTTACAGTGAGTTCAGTTTCTCATTTCAGCTTTGGGAACCTCTCAGACCCAACCCAGTGACAAGAGGTTGGTTTGGGATTGTAGTTTTAATGGTATCATCTGAACTTTTTTTGTGTGTGTGTGTGTGATGCTAAGGATCAAGTCCAGGGCTTCATACATGTTAAGTGTGTGTTCTACCACTGAGCCAGATCCTCGGTTCTGGTCATTTGAACAATATCATATGACTTCTTATACTCCTATGTCAGAATGCAAGTACAACTAGCTAGGAACTCACTTTAAACCTTAATCAATTAAATCTTCCTTAATTTTTCACTGTGAGATAGTAGCATTATCAGGGAAGAAATTTCCACCCACACAAGGGTGGAAGAGGTTATGGCAAATCCAGCAATGCGAAAGGAAAGATAGCAACCCTTATGGCAAGTAAACAGTCTTCCCTGCCAAGTTTCAGCTTCCTTTGATTTGTGAAAGACTGAGGTTGCTCCAGGCAGAAACAATCATTTTATGGAGACTGAATTGTCCCCCAAGCAATAAGAACTTCTACCGGAGCCTCCTTGTAAAACCAAAACTGTGATAATGATCAGCCAAACTCTAGTCTGCCTTGGTAAATCCATAAAACCTGGTCCTGGTTCTTTTCCCATCTGGGCTTGTCGAATCCTTTTTATCAGAGCTGCGCCCCTTTCAGCTCCTCAAGCTGAAGTCTAGGCCCTATTTTCTCTTACTTTCTAACTCAACGTAATAAATCTGTCTATGCTTCTCACTGATGTGTCTCAAAATGCTTTTCTGTGATGAGAGCTGAAGAATCACCTCCATGGGGTGGGTAAACTGAGGTCCCCATCTCCTCTTTGAGGAACCTCCTTGGACCTGGTCAGGTGACAAGACCTGCATTCGCCTCCCTTCCCAACTCCCTACTTTTCTTTTTCCTCACACCACAACTTACCCATTTACTTGCTCAGGGATCTGATAAATCAGGGGTTAAGTGAAGCTCTAAGCAAATCAAGACCTCATTTATATTCATCTTTGTATTCTTAGCATTTAACAGATGGTGGCCAAGAACCGAGAAAATGTGATTTTTAAGTGGATGCTGGCATACTAAGACAAATGGGAGGTTCTAGCTTAAAGCATTTCCTAGTGACAGCCAGTGAGTTCAAGGGGGATGCTTTGAGGGATGTCTCAGTCACTTCCCTCATTGCTGAGACAAAATACTCAACACCCTCAGTTTGAAGGAGGAGAGCTTTGTTTTGGGTTTATGGTTTTTAGTGGGTTCAGTCCATAGCTGGCTGGCTGCAAGGCAGAAACAACATGGTGAAAGGACCTAGACAGAGAATGGCTACTCACACGATGGCAGCCAGGATGCGAAGTGAAAAGGAAGGAGCAAGTGAGGGAGATGCTGTATCATACACCCTTCTAGGTTTTGCCCTCTTCTGACCAGGCCCCATCTCCTATAACACCCTCAGCCATGAACTCATCAGTGGATCAAGTCACTGATAAGCACTGTGTTCCCATGATGCCATCACTTCCCCAAAACCCCACCTCTGAACACATAGGGCTTTGGGGAAAGTTTTAGATCTAAACCATGACAAGGGAAGCCATAACATGGACCTTCTGTTTCAGTCTGTTTTGTGTTGCTATAGCAGAATACCACAGACTGGGTAATTTAAAGAGAAAAGAAATTTATATGGTTTATGATCTAAGAGCATCATGCAGGCATCTGGCAAGGTCCTCCAGGGTCTGTCATCCCATTGTGAAAGGTAGAAGGGCAAAAGGGCAAGGCAGGGTGAGCAAAAGAGAGCCAAATGCACTTGTATAGCAAATCCACTCTTGCACTGGTAAAACTGCTCCTATGTTAGCAACATTAATCCATTCATAAGGGCAGAGTCCTCATAATTTTCACACTTCTTATGATACCCCACCTCCCAACGCTTTTAGGTGGTGGATTAAGTTTCCAATATCTGACCTTCGGGGATCACTTTCAAACCACAGCACCTTCTATTTCTTATGTCTGCTTCCAGAAAAAATGAATTCCATTTATGTGTAAGACTATCCCTGATGCTCTAGAACTGAAGATGACTTTTCTTGGTCCTTGCCTGAATGTGGACATAGAGGAGAGAAAGCTTTCCTCGCTGCTTTTATTTTCTTTATTTAGAATATGCAAAGTGATTAACAGTAGAAAAGGTCGACAATTTTTATTTTATAAGCAAAGGACATCATGGGAAAGAAGTCAAAACCCAAAGAAGCTGGGTTAGCCCTGGGGGCTTATATACAATTTTAACGAAGGGTGATAAATTGTAAAGGAAGCAAAGGAAAAGTGGGTTATGGCTGTAGGGAGGCAAATTGTGGGAAGGTAACTAGGAAAAATGTACGGTGCACAAGGCTGTTCAGTAAGGTTTGCTATGCAGGTTCAAGTTGTCTGTGGTGATAAGTGGTCTCTAAAGTACTTCTCATCTTCCTGGTATGAAAGAATGGGACACTTTTACAGAGGGCTAGTTGTTCCCTGCTTCTAGGAAGACATGGGAGGGCAAAGAGCTCCTCCTGCTTCTACTGTTTCTCAATTATGTTGAGTTCAAAGTAGTCCTTATGTCAAAGTGATTTACTTATGGTGGCACAGCTGGGTCCCTTTCATTGGTATTTTAAAAAAGAGATATTGAAGCATCCTCTCTCCTCCAATGAGCTTTTCCATACAGCAGAAGAAGTCAGACAGAAATAATAAAGCAGGCACTGCTCTAGAAATCTGAACTCAGTCAAGTACTCTCTGTAACCTGATTTCACCATTCACTTTTGGTTTAGCCATAGTATTATCGTACATGCATTTAAAAAGAACTTAAACCATTATTTTGAATATGGGCTTACTTAACCAGAATCTGACCTATGGTACAGTACTCTCAGTAAAAGGAACTTAAATAGGTATATCAAAGTGTATTTATGAATACCTAATACATAACCAGAATTTGACCCACAATACTCTCAATGTTGTTTTATCTCACAGAATGTCCTAGATATACTGTGATCTTATTTCTATTAGCTAAATAAGCTAATCCCCATAAAGCCACATGTGTGCTGCACTGTGATGTAGTACAGGGAAGAATTAGGAAGTTCTCAGTAGGCAACTGCAATAAGCTTCCTGCTGAGTCACTGAGCTGTTCTATTTTTAATCCAATGAGCACAACTTCTATTTGGTATGACCTTATCTGAATGATGTCTTCTGTGGTTAGACATGAATCTTTTATTTCAACTAGATATCAAATAAATATTACCTTAGTAAAGACAGACAGGTAGCCACATTATCAAATCAAAACAATTTTTAAAGGCTTGCTAAAACATTCTTATTCTTCTTTGAGTATTCATACTTTATAGTAATATTGAAAATGTATTATTGTGAAAATGATATTCATTTTGGTTTGCCTGTTTACTTTGTTTGTTTTTCAAGACCCAGTCTCACTATGTAGTTCAGGCTGGCCTTGAACTCAGCAATCCTCCTGTCTCAGTCTCCCTGGTGCTGGGATTACAGGTGTGTACCACCACACTTGGTTTATAGTCTTACTTTACGTAAAGTTGTTTATGAGTTTAGAAAAATGGAACACAAGGTCATCACAAGGCACTGCTTTTGAGGTCAGGTTAGGTGAAAAAATAGTTTTGTTGTTGCTGGGAAAATATCCCATCAAACTGTGAAACTCTAGAAAAAAAGAACCAGTAGTGTTTGTAAAGCCACTATTACACAGAAAAAAAATTAAAATGCCTTGTAATTGGGTATCATTTGTTAGTGATTTCCATTTTAATTTCTACAAGAAAAGAAATAATTTGATGCTAATTGTTTGAAGAGATTAAGAGAAATTCCGATGTCCTCCTGTGTTGGTTAATTTTCTCTGCAACTGTGAGGAAATAATTTCTGTTGCTTAAGCCATTCAGTCAGTGTTGGGTTCTTTTGTTTTTGTTTTATTTCTTGTTGTTTGTTCATTTGTTTGTTTGAGAAATGGACTCACTATGTAGTCTAGGCTGACCTTGAACTCACTATGTAGCCCAGGCTGGTCTCAAATTCAAAATTACAGGTATGTGCCACCACACACAGCTCTGTATCTACAATTCAAATTTACTTGGGTACATTGTATCTTTATTTTCTAAACCTGACAACCCTGTTTCTAGACTTCTTGATATTTGAAAACATTAAAACATTGTTTGACTGTATTACTTTTATTTATGCACAACTGAATTCAGTCTCAGATACACTGCTTAAAAATCATCATTTGTTTTTAATTAATTTAGGTTTTTCCTTAAAGCCTTGACTTTTACACCAACAATTTGGAATTATAAGCTACATAGTTACTTCTGTCTTAGAAAATGCAATCCAGACTCAGCTTTGAATCTGGACATTTGTTTTACCGGTAGTTGGCTCTTGAAATTTAACAGCCTTAGTAGACAGAATTTAAATTTGCTTATCCATGTGAAGCACCAAAATGGGTACAAAACCTAAGGTGATAATCTAAACATCAGAGAATTATATACATGAAATCTAATTAGTAAATTCAACATTGAAAAGCTATATACATGAAGTCTAATTTGTAAATTCAAAAGAAAATATTATTCATGGAATAACTGATCATATACATATATCCCTCTGGAGACAAGGTCTACCTACATAGTTCATTCACCATGTAGCCATTCTGGCCTTGAACTCAGCAATCCTTCTGCTTCAGCCTCCTGAGGGCTGGGATTTCAGGCATGTGCTGTCACACTGTTTAGATTTACTTATATTCTTATATTACACTTATTCCAAATTACTCTAGTTTTTTGTTTTTGTTTTTACTTTTTGTTTTTGTCTTTTTGAGACAGGGTTTCACTATGTAGTTCAGGCTGGTCTTGAACTTACAGTGATCCTCCTACCTCAGCCTCCCGAGTGCCGGGATTACAGGCACGCACCACCACTCCAACCAACACTAGTTGTCAAAAGCAAACTGACTACTTCAATTAATTTTAACTATTATATTTATCAGTATGAATGAAAAAAAGTTTGAAGCATAATATGTAAAATATAGAATGACTTCTATTTTCAGAGTTACAATCTTTTCAAGGAGATAAAACCTCCACCAGTCAAAATTTAAGGGTGAAACAGAGACGAATAAAGCAAAAAATAAATTAGATTAAAATGGAATATAAACAAGTGCCAGAACATATGATTCATAGAAAGGGCTACTAGGACAGGAGAAGATGCTGGAGGTTATGTGGAGGAGAAGGGACTTGAGCCAGGTCTTGAGATTGCCTCATTCACGTCTGTGATATTTACGCAGCATCTCTGATTTAGGGTTCACACTCTGCTTTGTCAACTCCAGGGAACACCTGCTACTCACAACAAATGCTTTGAGGATGGCGTCATCTCCATGTGAATGGAGTCTCATGGAGTTGTGCAAGGGACACTCCTGTCAATCACTCCCTAGTATACCAAGAGTTGGAGGTCCAGGTCTGATCTGCCTGAAAGAAGTTTATGGAAGTGTAAGAAATAGCAGTGGTAAACCTGTCATCCCCATAAGTATCCCAGCTGCCCACTCTAGTCCCTTCTTTTCCAGTTTTAAATAGTTCCCCAAATTTCTGATACTTGCTAACAGTTTTAAATTCTCTCCTGGAGATATTTATATTGCACTATGTGTGTAAAATATGTCTCCTCATTCATAAAATGAGGATGTTAATAATGCCTTGTCCTACTTACCTAAAAATAGTTTCCTATCTGCAAAGGGGGGCTAATAATACCTGGCCTATTGATTTCAAGAGGCTGTTTTGAGCTTTGGACATGATACTATGTAAAAGCAGGTTGACACAGAAGGTACGAGGCAAATCAGAGGCATTAGAGTAGTTCTAACCCTGGCTAGCACTGAGCCTAAGCATCTGGGAGAAAAGCAGACACTGTCCACGACAGTGTGTTTGACCACGAATGGATAGTACGCTCAGTAACCTGTGCACTCATCACAATGTGTGTGCTGTATTTTGTCTACTATTTTTATGAATAGCTATATTTAAAGGAGTTGGCACAACCCCCTGCAACTGGTGAGACTACGTTTATAAGCCTGCCCATAAATGGTGCAGTGTTTAAAGGGAGAAGATGAATTCTATTTCTCTTCTCTTACTCAGTTCAGCTTGTCTGCAGTTTCCCATTTCTTTCCACAAAGGGTGACATTGTTTAGAGTAGAAATGTAGATAGAGTTCTTTCAGATACTTTGTTTCTACCTCTTAGGCTGGCTCCAGTTGAATACAGTGGCTAAGACCAATGAATTTTCTTCTCAGAAGTGAAAGGGACTTTGTAATACCTTTCTGGAGAATGAAATGTACTCTACTTCAGGAACCAAAAACCTGGGCTAGTGTCCCAGCTTTGTTTGACTTTAAGTCAGTTTCCTCCTATCTCTGGGGCTCTAGTCTCCCCATCCATTAAATGAATGAACCATATTTTGCTCACCCATTCATTTGTTGGTGGATATTTGGGTTATTTTCACATTTGGTAATTTACGAATAAATGCTATTTACACATTGAGGTATAAGTTTCTGTATGAAGTTTTTAAAAATTTTCCTGGGGTATACACTTAGATGTGAACCCCTGGATCACTCATGTTTAATTGTCTGAGAAACTACTGGACTGCTTTTCAAAGTAACTAGGCCATTATGCATTCTCGCCCGCCGTGTCTGAGGGTTCCAGTTTCTTTTTATCCTCACCAGTGTTTGTTATCTGGCTTTAAGGTTTCTAGCCACTGTATGGAGTATTTCATCTGAGAGAAGAAGTACACAGTGTTTTTTGGTTGTTTTGTTTTGCTGCAGTTTTAGGAATTGAACCTAGGACCTCCACACTGAGCTACAACTCCAACCCTTTTTTGTTTTTCATTTTGAGTCAGTATCTTACTAAGTCACTAAATTGCCTATGCTAAGTTCCAGTGTGTGATTATCCTGCCTCAGCCTCCCAAAGTGCTGAGATGACAGTTGTGCACCATGACATGTGACTTCGGTGTGGTTTTAATATACATTTCTCTAATGTTGCAGTGCTTATTGCCATTTGTACATTTTCCTTTAGTAGTGTGATTATTTTTCAGAGAATGAGTAAATAGAAATCTATCTCATTAATAGATCTTCTAAAACTCTAAAACAAAATTACAAGTAACTAATCTTACTTTCAAATTTAAATTTTTGCCCTTGAGTTTTTTGTTACTGCTGATTTTACTTTATTTATTTATTTATTATTTTTAATTTTTTTTGCCATGCTGAGGATCAAACCCAGAAACACACAAGATAGGTGAGCTCTTACCACTGAGCTACACCTCCAGCCCTCCTGAATTTAAGATTACTGTTTTACTAGATCTTTTTTTCATGCCTGTGTGTTTTTCTTTAATTTTAAAGAGGATAAAACAAAATAAAAGCAATCAAAACAAACCAGTGTAAGAGATACAGGACTTCAAAACGTTATAAAATCAATGATAGTTATCATAATGCCTTTTGATGTCTTCAAAATAGCTGCAGATAACTTTAGACATAGTAAAAATCAAACAGGATAGAATAGAAACTTAAAAACAAAACAATGAATGCAATAAAGGATTTCAAAACAAACCAACAATAAATCTAAAATTGTTATCATAATAAATCTTGCCCTCCTTGAAATAGCTTCTCCTGCCATCGGATTTAACATAATCAAACAATAGAGAGTAAAACCCAACCAACAAAACAATGAAACAATATAGGACCTCAAAACAAGATCATAGAGAATCAACAATGGCTACAATCCTCAGAAGGAGTTCCCCCCTAGATGCCACACTGCGTGCCAATATCCTCTGAACCTATGATCAGGCCACGGGTCCTAGACCTGCAATGTTAGTGAAACACCAAAGCACCAAGGCATCCAATTGCATTTCACCTCAATAGCTATCATTGCATCCTGTGTTTCTCAGGATAAATCAATCGCTTACGGGGCAGGGCAGCGGGGGCCTGGTACTTCTTGTTTGCCAGCCTGTGTACTGGAAGGGGCTGGGGTCTGGCTGTTCCCCATCTGGTGGTGGCCCACGCATGGCGCTTGTTCCCAGACTGGACTTGTTTGCTTGTGCGGCCATCATTCTCTCTCTCACCCACCATACCTGTGATTTTATAATAGTTATCTCATTAAAAGCATACACATCATAGTGTGTGATCTACTCCAACATTTGACGCTTGATATCAAAGACATTTCATGCAGGATGGGGTGCAGCTAAATGCCAGAGCATGTGCTCGGCACGCATGAGAGCCTGGGTTTGATCCCTGGCCCCCAAAATAATTAAAAATTAAAAACCAGTTTCCCTTAAGAATGTCCTTAGTGAAGAAGTACAGATTTGTAATCTTACTCAATCTCCATCTTTGAATATGTGTCTTTTTAATATTTTATGTGACAAAATGGGAAGCACACATTTAGTCACTGTGCCACACACCAAAGTGAGACCAGGAGCTGTTATGAGGAGAGCACTTGTGTTTGAGATCCAGGGTCTATTGACCTAAAAGAAGGACTGATAGACCAATGGGCACTTCAGACTCGGGTGTTTGACAGAGCCTTACTCTCGAATAAACAAAGTGATCCTGCCACTACGAGGAAAACAGTTGAAGTATTTTTGTTGCCAGTGGTAAAATTTGAGTTTCCAAGTAAAAATCTGAATTTTAGGGCACTTTTGTGTGTGTGTGTGTGTGTGTGTGTGTGTGTGTGTGTGTATTCTATACTGTGCATTAAAACCAAGGATGCTCTATGATTGATCTACATCTCTAGCTCTCACCTCTCCAACCTTACCTCATCTGGGCTTTTTTTTTTTCCTGCAATTCCTCTGCCTCAGCCTCCTGAGTAGTTGGGATTGTGTGCTTCCATGCCTGGTGAATATTAGGAGAGCTTTATCTGCTACTGTGACCATGATGACTTCCCAGTGTATAGACTTTTCTAGTGAGGTAGGTGGTAATATTAATGAATGTGAGGTTTAGTTTGCTTGCTTGCTTTTGTTGCTGGTGATCAAACCCAGGGCATGACATACGCTAGGCAACCACTTGTTATAGCTGTGTCTAGATGACCCCCTCCCCACCCCTGCAAGCCTCATGCGGTCATAGGTGGGGCTTTTGAGAGGTGGCTGGATCTAGGGTATGTGATGCTGGGGTTAATAAATTAGTGTGCTTACTAAATTAGTCCACTGATTGGTTTTGGCATAGTTCTAGGTGTGAATAACCGGAAGGCCCAACCTGGATAGCACACAGAGGACAGAAATAAGGCTGCTGCCATCGCTTGCTGCTGCCTCCTGCCCTCTGCCTGCCCTCCAATGCCCTCTGCCATGCCACCCTACCTTGGAGCCAGTCAGCTATGAACTAAAACCCCTACAAGCTGCGAGCTACAGTAAATGTTTTCTCTTTTAACTTTGGGCATTGGGTATTTTGTCTCAGCAGCAAGAAAACTAAGATACTATTCTATCACAAGTTACATCCCCATTTCTGAATCTGACTTTTAAAAACATGGGAAGAAGCCGGGCATGGTGGCGCACGCCTTTAATCCCAGCACTCGGGAGGCTGAGGTAGGCGGAGCGTTGTGAGTTCGAGGCCGGCTTGGGCTACAACGCGAGTGCAAGGCCGACCTGAGCTACACAGTGCGACCCTGCCTCAAAAAAAAAAACCAGGGCCGGGAGTTTGGCTCAGCGGCTTACGGGCCTGTCAGGCAGGCGCGAGGTTGTGAGCTCGATCCCTGGTGCCACAAAAAAAAAAAAAAAAAAAAAAAAAAACAAAAAAAACATGGGAAGATTTTGCATAATACAATGCACCAAGATTTTCTGAATGAATAATATGTAACTTTATAAAATCCTACATAGTCCCAGCACTCAGGAGGCTGAGGCAAGAGGATTGCCATGAGTTCAAGGCCAGCCTGGGCTACACAGTGAAACCCTGTCTCAAAAAAGCAAAATAAAGCAAAACAAAACAAAAAATCCTACATGGTAAAATATCTATTCAAAGGGCAAGAAAGATAAATTGATTCTAATATAACAGTGCCTAAAGGTCTTTGGTTAAAACTAAATTTAACTTTATTTTATTTTATTTTATTTTTGAGGCAGCATCTCAAATACACTATGTAGCCCAGTCTGGCCTCACATTCACAGTGATTCTCCTGTTTCAGCCTCCAGACTGCTGGGATTACAGGCATGTGCTACCACACCCAGTTTAACTTTAACTTTCCAAAAATAAATAAATAAATAAATAAATAAATTTAACTTTCCTAAAATTTAATTTTTAAGAAATAATTGAAGTTGGGTGTGGTGGCACACACCTATAATCCCAGCATTCTGAGAGGCTGAGACAGAAGGATCACAAATTCAAACATAGGCTGGGCAACTTAATACAAATTTGTCTCATAGTTAAAAAAATAAAGGGCTGGAGATGTAGCTCAGTACAAAAGTCCTGAATTCAATTCCCAGTATAAAGGAAAAATAAATAAATAAATAAATAAATAAGAAAGAAAGAAAGACTGTCAGAAGACTTTTATTCAAACTAAATACTTCAATCTTCTGTGTGTATGTGTGTGTGTGTGTTTCCCCCGTTTTGTGAACATTTATTGAGAATTTAAGTGCCAAACACTCAACATTTTTTAAATCATGGCATGCATAGGAAACACAATTTGTACAGCACTACAAATAGTTCCTAACTTGGGTTGAATGAACAGAGATTGCTGTCCCCAGGGTTTACCCCCCTATCCAAGGGATGAGGGGAATAATACCTTGGAATCTTGTTACTCGTTCACAGACTGTGACATTCTGGTGCATTTCTTTCATATCCCTGCATGTTAAATGTAATTTATCTATTTGAAACAAATACATCTTGATTCCTCGTCCAAGAGAACAGTATTAGTCAAGATAAGCCATGTCACACTGTGACACACTGTGACAACAAAGTAAATCCCCAAATCTCACAAACTATTGGACTGAAAGAATTGTGTTCCCCATATTCCAAAGCCGTAAGTTGAAGTCTCAACATCCAGTACCCCAAAATGCACTTGAATTTGGAGGTAACCTTTTTTAAAAGGTGAGTAAATTAAAATAAGGCCATGAGGGTGGGTTGCTAGTCTGAAATGACTTGCGTCCGTATAACAAGAGGAAGGGACCCCAGGGATGTGTGCACTCGGAGAAACACAGCAGGAAGGAGGCCATTTGTAAGTCAGAGAGAAGTCCCAGGAGAAATCCAACCTGCTGGACACTGTGGCCTTGGATGTCCATTCTGGTAAGAAAATTTATGTCTGTCATTTAAACCACCAAGCTGGGTTTTGTTTGTTTGTTTAATTGGCAGCACTAGGAATAGAGTACAGTGACTTAACAGAACAAAAGTTTATTTTTTCCTCATTCAAAGTCCATGGAAAGCCGGGCGTGGTGGCGCACGCCTTTAATCCCAGCACTCGGGAGGCTGAGGTAGGCGGAGCGTTGTGAGTTCGAGGCCGGCTTGGGCTACAACGCGAGCGCAAGGCAGGCCTGAGCTACATAGTGCGACCCTGCCTCAAAAAACCAGGGCCAGGAGTTTGGCTCAGTGCCTTAAGCGCCTGCCCTGGCAGGTGCGAGGTTGTGAGTTCAATCCGCGGTGCCGCAAAAAAAAAAAAAAAAAAAAAAAAGTCCATGGAAGGTCCTGAAGTTATCTTCTACTTAGTGATACAGGGCACCATCTCCTGTGACCCCACCATGTAATAACTGACTCTCGGACCCAGTCTCATACCATGTGGGATGCTAAGATCACTTCTGCTCACCTTGAACTGGGGACCAGATTGGGAAGGAGAAGTCACCCATCCCTGACCTGACAGTAGAGACTGGGAGTACTGTACAGGGTACGGGCTACTGTCTGTGCCACAGGACTAAGTTACTTTTGGATCTGGTTAAAACAAATGAATGTAGTTTACCAATTATCCAGATTGCCTCCTAATAAGAACACTAACAGATCTATCCCTTTGTGGAAAGCAGGGCTTTATTAGTATTTAACTAAAAACAAATGGGAATTCTTTCCATTGTTTTTTAAAGAATGAACACTGATTTCTTTCCTTGTGCTACTTTTAGACCTCTTGGGATTTCTTTGATGGTTTTGCTTTCACTGTGATCATATATGACTTTGCACGCTGTTAAAATACCATTGCCAGTGAAAATAAACCCTTGACCACTCCAAGGGAACATTAAGGAGAATGGAAAAACTCTCTGCACGAGGTCTTGTCTTTTCCAAAGCACTTTTTGTGTCTAATTTCAACCATTCAGATTACTGCTCAAGACCCTCCTTTAATCATTGTCCCAAGACACACACACACAGACACACACACACACACACACACACACACACAGAACCGTCCAGCTTGACTCAAGAACTCAGATTTTCTTTTCTGCTCTCACTAAGTCATTTTGATTTAAATCAAATTAATAAACAATTATTGGAACACTAGGCCATTTGTTTTTTGTTGATGATGATGGGTTTTGTTTTTGTTTTGCTTTATTTTGTTTTGTTTTTTGAGACAGGGTCTCCCTGTGTGGTTCAAGTTGGTCTTGAACTCACTATGTAGCTCAGCCTGGTCTCAAACTCACAGTAACCCTCCTCCTCCAGCCTCCTGAGTGCTGGGCTTACAGGCATGTGCCTCCATGCCCTACTTACCATTTGTTTATAACCACTTGTTAATGATATAATGTTCTACATTTTATGAAAGTGTCTTGAGTTTAAATGCTTCTTTATTTTCAGATCATAACTTTCATCTATGACTGTCTCATTTTTTTTCTTGCGTAGTTTGAATGTTGATCAGAGGTATAGCTCAGTGGCATAAGCGCTGGCCTGACAAGGTCAAGGTCCTGAGTTCGATTTATGGTACCAAACAAAACAGAAAGAACAACTGTCCTTCACACCACTGGAGCATAGTTTGAGTGTGTTGCATCTACTAATGAAAAAAATGAGACAATATGCATTGGTAGTAGGAAAAGCATAACTAATTAGGGTGTAAAACACTGACATTATGTGGTTAATGAAAATGCCAGAAAGTTAAGTGCTGCCATTGCAGAGGTAGGTAGAATGACACTACTGTATAGTATTTATATCCTGCTTACTGTGTACATGGTAGCAAGTGGCTTTTACATTCATTACCTTATTTAATTCAGTGCATAATTCTATGAAGTAGGTAAAATTATCATGCCCTATTTACAGATGAAGAATGTAAAGTTCAGAGGTGTAGTGTGTCTATGTTCAAGCAGTCCAAAAGCTACACCACACCCAGCATAGCTGACTCATATGCCATGCTCTAAACCACACTGCTGTTATCTTCTGCAGACATGGGAAATACTATCAAGTTTTAAGAACTGAATAATAAAAATCACTAGAGTTTTAGTGTTTGTTACCAATTAAGCTCAAATGTATATCTATGAAAAATGATTGAAAATAAAATTTTTTTCTTTAAAAAGTTGGGAAGAAGCAAAGAAATAGGAACATGGAAAAAAACCTACTTGTTACTGTATCATCCTGACAAGTTAATACCTCGGTATATTTTCTTCCTATATATCTTCTGTGTAATTTTGCATACACCATTTTGCCTATTATATTGTTTTCACTTCTTGTAACATAAGCCGCCAGTAAAAACTGAAAGGCAGCTGGGAATTATAAGTTAGTATTAGTTTGCATTAGTTAGGATTAACTTCAACTGTGGTAGAAAGTGCCAAGCAACAGTGGATTAAAAATTATTTGCCTTTAAAATAAACATAAGCAATGAGGACTTTTATGAGGGTTTGAAGGGATCATGAGGGACCAATCTCCTGGATTCTTGCTGTTTCAGCCCTGTCAGCACACAGCTTCCACGGCATGGCCCAAGATAGTCATCTCCAACTTCAGGGACTAAGTCCACAGCTGACTAGTGGAAGGAAGAAAGCACAGGAAACGCATCCTTCTCTTTCTAGATATTTCTTAGCATTTTCTTACATCATCTTCATCTGCCTTTAGCCAGAGCTGAGGCCTGTGGTCACATGGAACTGGGGAGAAGCCTGCAAATGTGCACTTTATTCCAGGGGGCTACGCACTTGACTTAAAGTTAGGGTTAGTAATAACTATAGGATAAGGGCCAAATGCCTTATGGGAAACAAGTAACAAGTCTCCTTGTAACTGAGGTTTTGTTGTTTTCTTAGAGATTCTTTTTTTTAAGCTTGGTTTTTTTTTTTTTTTTTTTTTTTTTTTTTGAGAAAATGTCTCATTATGCTGTCCAGACTGGTCTTAAACTTGTGGGTTGAAGTGATCCCTTTTCCTCAGACTCCTGAATGCTGGGATTACAGGCACATGAGACTGGGGCCTAGCTGCAAGAACTTTTAGAAAATAAAAATTAATAAAACTGGCTCATTAGTTTGTTTGTAATGCTCTTTCAAAATACAATCTCTTGAATTAGGAATATATTCTCTCTCCCCTTTCCTTTCTCTCTTGCTCTCTACATGTGTGTGTTTACATTTTTCTTGCATTCCCAGCATGATACACAACAAGAACTCAGTAGCAATCTAAGTTTCTTTATACTGTAAAGGAGAGAACAAGAATTTTCCAGTATCTGGTATGTCTGACACACTTTGTTTTAGTATATATCATTTTTTTTTTCTCTAAGTACATGTATTATTCCCTCCACAAATGTGTAGCAAGATCTTTTCTGACTCACATAATGAGGAGGCCAACTCAGAGATTTTTAAAAACTTGCTTGAAGTCACACAACAAGTATTTGATGGAGCCAAGATTTGAACCCAGGATTACTCATTTCCCAAATCCATCCTTCTTTCCTAGAATATAAGACATCAGGGCTCAGGCCTTGGTTAGGTAGAAATGATAAGCACAGAGAAATAGAAGTTTTCACCTATTAAACTGTGTCTACCAGTAACAGTTGTTAAAATCTTTGATGCTATGAGTTACACTATTAACTGTCTATTAGAGAAAGCCACTGAAGTATGTTTCCAGCCTTATTTTATTTTATTTGACTTTATTTTAACCTACTTTGTTTTGAGTCAAGTTCTCATCAACTTGTTAAGTTGCCCAAACTGGGCTAAAGCTTACTATCCTCCTGCCTCGATTGCCCTTGGCATCCAGAGCTTACCATCTAGAAACATAAAACAAATCACATACACAAAATTCCAGGAAATATGTAACATCCAACTTCAGAACTCAGTTTTTGTTATTTTATATTATTATTACATTATTTTGGTACTAGAGATAGAACCCAGGGCCTCAAACCACTGAGCCCCTGATCCCAGAATTTAGAAAAACTAAGTCTTACAGTAGTAGAAAGGGGGAAAGGATCCTTGAGAGGATTGGGAAAGTACAGTGTTCACAGATTAGAAGTGGACCTTGAATTGTGTAGCCTCTACTTAAATTGACTTCAAGTAACTGTTTACATTTCTTTTCCATGGCCATATAGTAATAAATCACCACGAACTTACATAATAAATCAAAACAGCCTTTATTTACTAGCTCATAGTTCTGTGAATCAGAAAGGTGGGCAGGCTCAACTGGGCTCCCTGCTTAAATGTTCACAAGACTGTCATCAAAGTGTGGGGCAGACTCAGTGCTTTTGTGGAAGCGTCCAGCTTTCTTCAGACTTTTGGTAGAATCGGGTTTAGAGGCTGATATCGTATGGGTTGGCTGTCATTTGGAGACCAATCTCTGTACCTAGAAGGCACTGACATTCCTTATCACGCGGTCTCCCCCATCTGCAAAGCCAGCAGTAGCACACGGAGGTCAACTCACACTTCAAACTTGCTCTTGCCGAAGGCCAGAGACAACTCCCTGTTTTGAAAGGAATGCCCATATCTCATGGTCAACTGACTTGGAACTGTAATTATAACATCCAAATTGCTTCACAACATTGCCTAGATTTGTGTTTGAAAAACCAAAGGACAGGAATCTTGGTGTTCACCTTTAGAATTCTGCCTACCATATCATTATTCTAGGAACTTATGGTGTTTTGTCAATCTACTTCCCAATGAAGTAATTAGTGATCCTCCTCCCTCAACCTCTTAAGTGCTGGAATTACAACTATGCACCACCACATTCCACAGAGAGGCATTTTTTTTTTAATTTAGATTTTCTGTGACCATACATATTATCCATTTTCTTTCTCTTGGTTTATATGATAAAGTTGATAGCTGCTTATAAAAATCTTCCTTGTTCATAGCAACAGAATTGTGACTGAAGCATTTGTTTGGAATGAAACTAAATTTCCCTCAGTCCTCACATCATGTATCCAGGCGACTACTTTTTGTAAACAAAATAGGAGGGGAAATGGTATAAGTCAGTCCTGAGCAAAGCCATTTAAAAAAAGTGTCCATGCCTCCTTTCCCACCTTCCTCTACCCGGACACGGGGAGACACAAAGGCTCTGGCGGAAGCAGAACCCAGAACCTCACACACAGAAGGCTGGGCCATGAGTGGAAAAGAGCTGCTGCTCACCTAGAATATTCTTCCTATTTCATGAGCAATAAATGCCTATGGAGTGTGAGCCCACTTGTTTCAGCAGTTTAGTTTCTCATGACTAGTGTGGTTCATTTTCTTATTCTTTCAAGCATCTGACATTAGTGTGGCTGCCACAACATATACTCCCGTGGAAGTCACCCAGAGAAATGCCACCCCGTAGTGACTGAGAGTGTTGTAATCAGGGATTGCAAGGAGAACAAGACAATACAGGAGACATAATTTATAGTATTATTTTATGATATTCACCCAGAGTCAAATACAAGAAGTACAGGAAATCTGTCCACACACTAAAGACCTAAAGAATCTGAGGGCCTGGATCCCACAGCAATGTCCCGCATGAGTCCACCAAAGACCTAGAACTCATGACAGTGCCTCCCACGAGTCCAACTGGAGGCCTAGAGCTCATGACAATGACTCACACAAATCTGCTTCACGGATCTGCGTTGGGAAGGCCCAGAGGTCAGTGGTGGAAGCTAGAAAGTCTGTGCCAGCGAGATGAAGGATCTGTGCCAGGAGGCTGAGGGTTCTGCACTTGAAGCCAAGAAGCGATGCTCAAAATAAGGACCTGGTCTCCCCCGAAAAGTACCATAGCCATCCTCAGCGACAACGAGGTCCCTAGCTAGTTCCACCAACAATGAGAACAGCTGAGTTCATATCAGGGTGCCAGCATGACAAGCTTCTGGAGATTGAGCAGCACACATCTTCCCCTCTGGAATCAAGAAGCAATGCTCAAAGTAAGGACCAAAGCTCCCCCAAAGTGAACCACAGTCAACCTCAGTGACAAGGTCCAGAGCTCCTCCAATGATAACAGCCAAATTCATATCAGGTAAGCCAGCGTGATGAGCTCCTCCAGGAGAACCAACAGCTCAAAACAACATCTAGGAGAACCCACACTACTCCTCTCTTCCTCTACAGGTCTCCTTTTTATGCTGGCAACAATCCTCAGGTGGGCCATCTACACTCAGCACCATGCTGATTCAGTTCAGTTGGTGTTTAAATTGACCACCAGTTTTTAATCCACCACAGGGAGAAGTAGCAGTTTACATCTCTGTAAGAAGGAATGACCTTAAGAAACTATGTACAGTCATTGAAAGCAGAAGTAGTTAGCAATAGTCCTGACACAATGTGGCTAGGGTTTTCATCAGTTTGTGGCTTACTGTTGAGAAGTCTTGCTGGATGACCCTCCTCTACCTCATCAGCAAAAGTAGAAAGAAATCAACTTCTGTTCTGAGGCTAGATTAGGGCTAATTGCCTATGGCAATCTCCTCTAGTTTTGAGTTCGTCAGGTGTTTCATCTTCCAGGAAAGGTGTTTCTGTCCATCCTTCTCCTTCCCAAATGGCTGGGTAGATGACCCTTCCCCTAAGTACCTAGGACTCTGTACATCGCCATCCTTGCTCTTTCTCTCGCTGACTGCCTACTGGCCATGTGGCAGCCTGCAAGCCCCTTGAACATAGGGACACTGATTCACTGTGTGGTCCCTCTGCCTAGCACAGTGCTTGGCATACAGCTGATGCTCTGTAAATGATGTCTACATGAGTGAATGAATGCATAAATGAGTGGGTCTCTTACAATGTTCTTTCTCTGCTGTTAGACAGCTTCAGAAAGTTGTTTTGGGTATCATTTTTTTTTCTTTTTTCTTTTTCCTGTAGCCTGCCTCATTATTTTCTGCTGGTTGAGATTTCTACCTCTTCTGCTTCAATCAGTGAGGCCTATTTGCCTTTTTAAGATACTTCTTTGAAAAGGTCCCTCTGGATTATTAGTTTTTAGTATTTATCCTTTATTACTGCATTGTGCTAAAATATAGGATGTGAAAAGAGTCCTAGATCAGAAACCTTTCAATCTTATCTTGTTGTTGCACTGGGGATTGAATCCAAGGATACCCTACCACTGAGTTATATCCCTGGTCCTTTTTACTTTATTTTGAGACAGGGTCCTGCTAAATTGCTGTCTTAGTTACTTTTTCTTATTACTAAGACAAAATACCCAACACCCAAAGTTAAAGGAGGAAAGGTTTATTTGGCTCACAGTTTGTAGAGGTTTCAGTCCATAATCAACTGGCTCCAAGGCAGGATGGCCTGGCAGAGGGGCATCGCAAAGGAGAAATAGTCTATGGCAGGCAGAAGACAGAAGGCAGAAGACACCCTTAATCCTAGCACTGCACCATGAATCAATCACACATTCTAGATTTCTGAAAAAGCCACCTCTGAAGAAGCTTCACTTATGATCAAATGAGGATTTGGGGGAATATCTAAACATAATCCATAACAGATGCCCAGACTGGCCTCAACCTTAAAATCCTCCTGCCTCATGCCCCCAAGCACCTGGGAGTACAGGTGTGTGCCACCAAGCTCCAACTACCTCTAGCCTCTTTATCTCGAAACTTTAGAAAAATGTCATACAAAAAAAGGTCAACATAGCAGGATACTGAGTAGATTAGGAAAGAGAAAGTTTGCCATTCTGTACACAAAATGCTACCAAGAAATAGTAATTTTAAAACAGATCAAGGGAGAACTTTGTGGGGCCTTTGAGAAGCAGAGTTTGAAAACCTAGATCATTTCAAAGGTCCCTTTCACCTGTAAAGCCCTGCATTTCTCTGTAAATTAATTATCATGTTGCTTTGTTTAATCCGTGACAGGATTTTTGGTCCATTTAAATGTGTCAAATAATGAAAGGCACTTGCATGAGCAGTGGATCTAATAACATCTCTTCTGTTGACACAGCACTTCACAGGAACATTTACAGAAGCAGTGTAGTCATGTGATTACCAGCATGAACTATGGAGGAAGAGAACTGGATTCAAGTCCTGACAATTTTATAAACTAGCTGTGTGACTTGGGCAAGTTACCTACCCTCTCTTAGACCCTATGTCTTAATTGTGAAAGGGAAGGAGAAGGCTTGCACGGCTGGCTGGTGGGGAGAATACTAAGGGGTATTGTACATGGAGTATGCATCATAATCCCTGCGTGGGCTGTGTTCTCCATGCATTTCACATTCTTCATTTCATTTAGTCCTTACTATTCAAGTGTAATGACTATTATTACAGTGGAAAAAATGAGACTCAGTGTGGTACAGTAAGCAGCACATACCTATAACTCCAGCCCTCAGGAGGCTGAAGCAGGAGGATTGTGAGATTAAGGGCAGCCTGGGCTACATAGTGAGACCCTGTCTCAAAAAGTCCAAATGAAAATCAAACAAAGAAATCAAAACTCAAATAAGTGAAGTGACTTGCCAGAGTTTCATGGTGAGGGCAGACCAGTGCTTTTTCCACCCCATTCAGAGCATAAGCAAGAGAAGGAACCCAGAGGAATTTGAGAAGGAGAAAACAAGAAGGGTGGTTCTAGGTTGGGAGTCACAGAAGACAGCACAAGGATGTGCTCTATACCATGCCGAAGTGAGGAGGAGGATTCCAGAGGCAAACTTCACTAATCTGTAATAGTGAGGGAGACTGAGGCATCATCTAAGCACAGCAATCTAGGAGGTGACGGTGACCTTTCAGCCATGCGACTCCTCAGTCCACACGGGGACCCAGCTCCCCCTGCTTTGCCGCCCCAGGTTTCCACACATAGTAGGTGCTCGCTGAGCATTTGCTAAGGGGAGCACCTGGGGAATGAGAATTGTCTTCATATTTTCTCCTTTTCATAATTTGGAAGATGTCTCCTTGTCCTTAAACATCACAAAGAACAAAGAATTTTGCTTCTCCCTCCATCAAAGCGAAGGGGAAAATCCTCCCTGACGACTCAGTTTTGTATAAAATATTTGACTGATCCTGACAGTGACTCCATTTACTGTACTCTGAACAGCAGCTCCAGCTTTCCTTCCTCCCTCTTCCCTCCTCCTCATCCCAACAGTGAAGTCATGGTGCCTAATTTAGGCCATCATCATAATTTCTACCCACAGCAGGCTGCTATCATCGCAAGCAAGCAGAGCCCCAGACTACTCTAAAGCAAAAAGTCAGGAGCCCAAGAAAGAATATGAAAGCGCACACTCATCTCTCTCTCCACCCCCCGTCAGGTCACTTTCTTATTGTCATAATGTGTAGCTACAAGAATATCTGCAGTTTAGAACCGCAGTGCAAAGACAGGCTGAAATCCCTTCTACTTACGGCATATTTCAATATGTAAAGTACAAGAGGAAATGCAAGTGTTGGTCTCCTACCCTTTAGCATATGCTTCCATGTATTCCAGTTGTTATCCTTTGGTGAAAAATTACAAGAACAAAGGACCAACAGGGTTAAATACGCACGGAACAGCCTGTCCTCATTACTTGTGCGAAACCTCCCCTGTATCACAGGGACAGCATGTTAAATCAATAGAGACTTGAACTGTTAATTTCCAGAAAGGAAGAGATGACTGAGCTAAAATAGTCTCCGTCACTTCTCTGCCCATAGGGAGTGAAAATCCCTTCAGTTTCAGGTCTTTTTATAATTAGGTAAGTTCCAGCAAGATCATGAACCACTTTACAATATTTCCTAGTTTTTTGCAGGGAGGAAAATGCTCTGTTGACAGGAGGTTTCAGTTTTTATAAAGAACTGTCTTTAGTTCAAGATGCAGAGAGATAGTGGTGAATGTAGAGGGGACACATACAGGTCAGGAGCAGGAGACCACTTGCCCTTTGTTTCTTTTATTGCCTCTGCTCTTCTACCTGAGGGTCCTCTCTGCTCTGATAGTTGATAGGGGGAGGTGCCATAGATACCTTTTGCTGGCTCCTGGCCATCGTTGTTAGTTTTTGGTTTTGTTTTTCCCCCTTCTAGCCTGGGGCCAAGAAAGAGGCTGCTAGTATTGCATAGGTTCATGATCAATGACTTTTGGTCATATTTGTGTAATCAACTATTAGCAGAATCTAGTGAGGAATAAAATGAAGGGTAATACAATGAAGGACAGCTTTTTACTACAAGTCATTTCATAATGCCACTTCTTGGAGGGTCTATTGCTTGTGGACTAGAATAGGTATCATAATCCTGATTACTATTTGGTTTTGTTTTGTTTTTGTCTTTTGAGACAGGATCTTGCTATGTATTCCAGGCTGGCCTCAAACTTGTGGCAATCTTCCTGACTCAGCCTCCCAAGTGCTGGAATTACAGGCATGTGCTACTATGCCTGGCCTAATTACCTTTTTTAAAAAAATAAGTATACAGACTGTAGAAATCCACCAAGTACAAAACCAGGCAATAAATGTCAGTTTAAAATATATATATATATTTTTTGGGGAGGGCAGTGCTAAGGACTGAACTCAGTGTTTTGTGCAAGCTAGACAACCCCTCTACTACTAAGCTACAACCCCAGCCTCTGACTCTAATTTTTGTTTGTTCGTTTGTTTGTTTTGCTCCTAGGGAGTTTTTTTGTTTTGGGTTTTTTTGTTTGTTTGTTTGTTTGTTTTTTGGTTTTTGGGTTTTTTTTGAGACAGGGTCTCACAATGCAGTTCAGGCTGGGCTTGAGTTCACTTTGTAGCCCAGGTTGGTCTCAAACTCACAATGATCCTCCTGCCTCAGCCTCCTGAGTGGTGGGATTACAGGCATATACCACCACCACCGTGCCCGGTTTTGAACCTTGGCTTTTATACTGAGTTACAACCCCAGACCCTTTTTTGTTTCTGTTTTTTCTTTCATTCATTCTTTCTTTGCTGGTTTGTTTGAGATAGAATCTTGCTAAACTGCTAAATTGCCCAGACTAGGTTTGAAATTGCAATTGTCCTGTCTCAGCCTCCCAGGTGCTGGGATTATAGCCATGCACGATCACTCCTGGCTCTAATCTTTAATTTTTATTTTCATTTATTTATATTTTTACAGTGCTAGGGACCAAACCCAAGCCCTCATTCATGCTGGGGGAGTGCTCCACCATTGATCTACACCCTCATTCCTCCGATTTTTAAAGACTTCCCCCTTCCTTTTTTCTTGTTCTTATTTTATGACCTCTTCAAACTAAGAGTCCTTTATAACTGGCTGGGGAGTCATATCTTATCTAAAAAAATTCCTTAAATTCCTAGAATGGCCTTGAGCTCTAAACTGGCTCTCTCTGAGCAGTTCCCCAGGAGAAGTTAAAGCAGCTCCTCCCTGCTGTCCCCCCCCCCCCCTGCTGCCGCTGCCTTTAAAGGCGTTTCTGCATCCCCCCACCTCCCCGCCAGCAGCTGGTCTCCTCCAGGGAGGGGCTGGGAAGACAGGCTGGGATTCTGAGGTCAGGAATTCATCTCAGCTTCCTATTTTTCCTGCATTCTTTGCCTGCTCCCTGCCACTTGCTCTTGGCTGGGCCAGCCCTACACTAAGCTAGGCTTTACTAGTTCAGGTAAGAAGAGAATAGCAACTACCCACCTCCATCCATCATTTCAATTATGTTCGCCCAAGGGCAGCCTGGGGACCTGGGACCAAACCTAGTAGGACTGAGGATCCTTGAAGCAAAATGCTTGGGACCAGATGTGCTTTAAATTTCAGCTTTTTCTCCTGGATTGCATAATATTTGCATATATGTAATAAGAGAGCTTGGTGATGAGGCGCCAGTCTGCACACAAAATTCATTCATTTTATATACACCTTATAAGCATAGCCTGAAGGTAATTTAATTCAATATTTTTAGTACTCCTGTGTTTTGACTGTGACTTGTCACGTGATGTCAGATATAAAATTTTCCACTGTGACATCATGTCAATGCTTAAAGATTCAGATTTGGAGGCATTTCAGACACTAGCTTTTTGGGTCAGGGATGCACAGCCTGTGTCCACATGGCTTTGAGGTGTGGTACTTCCTCCTCGCATCTGTCCTGCCTGCTTTCACCTGAGAGTGAGATTTTCAAGCTTCCCTGTGTTCAAATCCCATGGAAAGCGTGTGCAAGTGCCCAGTTCTGGGTCTGCATCCAAACACTGGAAACCCAGCCCCACAGTGAGCACCAGGCAAGGGCGTTTCCAAAACTCTAGAGTGAGGTGAGAATGTGCCTCCTCGTGCCCACTACCAGCTTAGTGCAGTTGCAAGCTGGCCCTTGGGTGGGGTCTGAACCCGCAGGAAGTGCCTGTCACAGCGGGATGCTACTGCACAGTGTTCCTTGTCTTGCTTTTCATCAGCCCAGTTGTCACCTGTCTCCTGTCCCAACTAGCATTTACCCTCTAGACCAAGGCTCTGACCTCAACACCACCCAGCTCCGCCTTCTCTCTGCCCTGGTGGCCAGGGCCAGCGTGACCCACAGTGGCCTCTCTCGTGATTGATCATAAGCCCATAAGCCTATTTGGAGCTTTTCTTCCTGCGCTTTCTTCATCCAACCATATTGTGCACCTAACAAGTATCAAGTTCAGGGCCAAGGGCTTTGTGTGATTAGTCATCATAGTTTAGGGGGAAGCGTGCTGTTTTACAGTTAATGAGACCGAGATCCTGAGATGATAATCTTACTCCAGGTTTGGTTCTCAAACACAAGTCTGACTGATCCCAAAGCCCGTGATCTCCTGGCCCCAGAGCTGCTCCTCGGCAAACCAGATCTGGTTTCTATCTCAAAGTGTCCACACTCTAGGCAGAGAGAGACACTGGAGATAAACCAGAAGTTAGGGTGAGACTCAGACTGGGGGATCAGATGGGAGGGGCTCCTCCCCAGGGAAAGGTTCCTGGGGAAGGTAACTTTCAATGGAACCCCACAAATACTCAGATCAAGAGAGTGGGAGCCCCCCAGAGTCCAAAGTAAGCAAGACTTCATCAGGGACCCTTGAGAAATTCAGTATGGCTAGCCATTGACACAAAGGAGGTGGGAAGAGGCAAAAGGTGAAGATAAACAGAGAGATCAGGAGCCTTTAAATCATGCTGATAAGTTCTGCACTTCCTGCTAGGGACAATGGGCACCACCAGGGAAGGATTTCAAACAAAAGAGAGATCAAATCAAAATTGTGTTAAGGATTGGCGAAGGACGTGCATGATTCAAGGCAACTTCAGTGGTTGCAGCACAAATTCCAGTGAGAGGTCATGGTTACCATAACTAAGACATTAGCAGTGAAATTCCAAGGATGGGAGTGAATTAGCAATTGAAGACTGTTGAAACTTTGCTTGATGAACGGCCAAGTACACTGGGTGAAAAGGAAGAGTCAAAAATAAATATCCCTTTTTGGGATAAAAATATAGGAGCTGGGTATGGGTTGATTGGGTTTGAGGGTAGCATGGGCAACTTAGTGAGAGTCTGTCTCAAAATAAAAATTTTTTGAAGGGCTAGAGATGTAACTCAGTGGTAGAGCACTTACGTAGCATGTACAATGGCCCAAGTGCAATCAAGAGAAAAGAGAGACAGACAGAGACGGACAGAGAGGTTTAGGGAAACTAGTGAGTTTCTCTGGACATGTAAGTGGAGATATCCAGTGGGCAGCTGAGTATGAAAGTCCGGAGTCCAGAAAAGGCTTTTGACTGGAGATCCAAAGCTGGAAATCAAGGTGGTCGTCATTGACTTCAAAGATGTAATAAATTCTCTGAGAGACCGGAAGATGAGGAGATCAGCATCTGTGATGACCACCAGTAGTGACCACAATTTCCTCCTGAACTTGAGGGCTACTCTGCCCCCCAGCTCACCTGTTAAGGACCCTGATATCCTGCCTTGTCCTTGTCAGTTTCTTTCCCTAACAAACGAGCAACACTGTCTCCTCCCAGGCATTTGCAGTATGCTCTCCCGGAAGTGGAAGCGGAAGCGCAGCTCCCCTGGCTCGGTCTCCTGTACTGTTGCTGTTGCTGCCTGGAATCTCCTCCTGCTGTACAATGCTATCCAAATGGGACACCTTTTGTCACTTCTGGTTCACGCTTTCTTCTCCCTGAGAACTGGGCCTTGAACAGACCAAGCACCCTTTTGGAGCCAACCTCTGGAACTGGGGTAGTGCCTTCCCAATCCTGTACCCTCCCTGTGTGGGGCAGGGAAGGCTAGCTGCCCACTCTCCTTCCCCTGGCCTCCCAGGGCTGCGGCCTGAGGTATCACCTGGCTACACAGCCCCCAAACAGGATGGCAGGCTCCAGGCGAATATTGAGGCTGAGGCTGAAGCTGATGAAGCCTTAGGGTGGGTGGAGGAGGAGGAGGAGGAGGAGGAGGAGGAGGAGGAGGAGGAAGGCTTCTCTGTCTGCCCAGCTGCCGGGAGGCAGGAAGAGGAAACAGAGCAGAGGCTGACTGAGCGGAAAAGTGGAACACCCGAATCTGCTCCTGAGGGAGGCCGCTTGTGGAATACCTTAAATTAGAAGTCTTTTAAAAATGTGTTGGGGATCCCTGGTGCTTTGGTTGGCTTTGGGTGTGGTTGTTTCCAACAGAAGATGATTGGTAGAGTTTTTCCAGCCCTGTAATTCTACTTGGGATGAGGTAGAATTAAGGTTGAAATGTGAGTTCATAAATTGCCTAGTTGGTGAATAATAGAGTTTAAATCTCCTCCAAAAAAGTGAAATATGAAATGACATTAAAATTCATAACCATCTGCCTACAATGATCTAACTTTGAAAGTCAAGCACAATTAATTTTTAATCCTAGGTCAGTTTCCTTTCTCACTGCCGCTTGTCCCTCTCGTCGACACCTCCCCCATCGGAGTGTCAGTGTATGCAGAGAACTTGAGAGCATTTTAAATATTAACATGAGCCACGCATCCTCAGGAAGGTGAATCCACACACACGCCTTCTCCTCTTCCTCCTATTATTACTTGTGTCATTGCTCATATATTTCTAAATGTAGTTCTGGCTAAAAATAAATCCTGTAAACTAGGAACATGGGATGTGCCTGCCCCCACAAAACTCCTTTCTTTGTTCTGTGTTGAGAAATAAAAAGAGA
>RJWM01023545.1:0-32006 GCA_004363535.1 Dasyprocta punctata
TAAAAAAAAAAAAAAAAAGAAAAGTAACTCCACCATTGAGTCTTAAGTTGGTTCTGTTCTGTTCTGTTCTGTGTTTTGTTTTGTTTTGTTTTTGCTGTGCTAACGATCGCACCCAGAGTCTTGTCCATACTATAAAAGTGCTCTACCACCAAGCTACTCTTCCAGTCCCAAATCGGTTTTTGATTATCTCATGTACTGGTTGTCATTTCACTTCTAAACATTTTTTTCACCCTAGAGGATTTTAAAAGAGCTTATTTTCCAATCAACATCAGATAGTATCAAACATTTTTGGTTAACCTGGAAATAAACAAATGTAAGTTCTTACATGTCTAGCTCACAAAGGCATTGTCCTGGAGTAAAGTGTCATTTCACGTATTAATGTTTGAAGTAAAAGGGCTTTGGGGCCATTAATGATACATCTCAAACCATACTTCTCTGGAATAATTTCTTAAGAAATACAGATAACTGTAGTCTAAAAAAAAGTGGTTTCCCTGTAAAATAAATTTGGAAAATGTTGAATGCAATAATCTGAGAGTTACAACATACATTAGAAAAGTAAAGGTTCTGTCAAGTCCTCAGCTAAAAAGAAAATACTTCACTTAATTAACAAAATATTACTCCAATTATATGATTCCACAATCTTATTTTTCATGGAATACTTACTTGCATTACTTGCATTAACATTTAGAGGAACAAAAGTCCATAGAGGACATGGACTTATGTCCAGAGACCTCCTTATAATAATGACTATAAGATTCATATTACAACTAGGAAAACTAGACCATCAGTATCACAGCTGTCTTCTCAACACAAACCTTCAAAGAAGGAGAGCTTAGACTTACATATTTCAAGCTCTAAAATAAAACAACCTCCAATCCAGATTAATGTACCCCACAAAACTATCATTCAAAATTGATAGAGAAATAAGATACTTCCATGACAAAGAATACATGAGGAAATTCATGAACATCAAACCAACACTCCAAATATTTGGAAGGACATTTGATAAAGAGATAACAAGGACTGCAACTCCATGAACCCCAACAGAAAGAATCCACCAGGCAAGGCAAACAATTAAACAGAGGTAGGAAAAAAAAAGAGAGCCAACAACAGGAAAACATCATGACAAGAATAAGTAAATACATATCAGTTATAACCATCAATCTTAAGGGTTTAAATTCACCAATTAAAAGACACAGACTGGCAAAATGGATCAAGAAGCAAGACTCAACAGTATGCTACATACAAGAAACACATTTAATTCAAAAAGGAATTCATAGACTGAAAGTAAAAGGATGGAATACAAAACTCCATGTGACAAGAACCCAGAAGAAAACAAGGGTAGCTATGCTATTTGCAGACAAAGTGAATTTCAAGCCAAGACTGATTACAAGAAGCAAATAAGGTCTCTACATCCTTGTAAAAGGAACAATTTAAGAGGAACAGATAACAATCATAAATATATATGCAACAAATACCAGTGCATCTAACTATATAAAACAAATATTAACAGATATGAAAAATCAAATAATCATAAACATAATTGTATTGGAGGAATCTCAATACCCCACTGTCATAAGCACACAGGTCAATTAGACAAAAAATCAGCATCAAAATATTAGAAATGAACTAAACTTTTGAACGAATGGACTTAGTAGATGTCTATAGAGTGCTCCAACCCACAACATCAGAATATGCATAATTCTCAGATGCACATAGGATGTTCTCTGAAATAGACCACATAGTAGCTCATAGAACATGCTTTAGTAAATGAAAGGAACTGAAATTATCCCATGCATATTATCAGACCATAGTACAATGAAATTGAAATCAATGACAAAAGAAATCACAAGAACTCCATAAACACATGGAAACAAAAGAACACCCTCCTAAAAAACCAATGGGTCACAGATGAAATTAAAGGAAAAACTATATAGTTTCTCCAATTAAATGATAAAATACTAGAATCTATGGATGCATTGAAAGCAGTTCTACAAGGGAAATTTATAACATTGAATTCCTGCGTCAGAAAAGCAGAAAACTGAAACAAACAACCTAATGTTGAACACCAAGATTCCAGAAGAAACACAAGTCAATCCCAAAGCTTGCATGACAGAGAAAATTATAAAGATCAGAGCAGAGATTAATTCAGTTGACACTAAGAAAGCAATACAAGGAATCAATGAATTAAAGAGTTGGTTCTTTGAAAAATTAAATAAAATAGAAAAAATCCTTACCCAATCTTATCAAAAAACAAAAGATAAGATTCAAATCCATGCAATTATGAAAGAAAAGGGTGAAAGCACAATGGATCTTCCAGAAACTCAGAAGTTTATCAGCACATACTTCAAGAAAGTTTACTATTATAAGATGGAAAACAGAAGTGGACAGATTCCTAGATACACATGGATTATCAAACTGAATCAAAAAGATATAAAAATTCTAAATAGGACCTGGGATTTAGCTCTGTGGCACAAGCTCCAACCTGGCAAGTGTAAGGTCATGAGTTCGATCCCTGTACCCCCCAAAAATAATGAAAAATAGGAAAATTAAATAAATAAATAAAATTGCAAATACCCCAATATCAATAAATGAAAATTACAATGCAATTTAAAAAAAAAAAGCTGTGAGCAAAGAAAAGCCCAGACCCTGATGAATTCACTGCTGAACTCTACAAGAAAGTTAGGGAAGATCCAGTGTCACTAATCCTCAAAATCTTTAATGAAATTGAAAGGGAATTAAAACACCCAAACACATTACTGGAAGCAAGGATTAATCTGATATCAAAATCAGAATGTTCCAACCAAAAAAGAGAACTAAAGGCCAATCTCTCTAATGAACAGAGATATAAATATCCTCAATAAGATACTGGCAAACAGAAGGCAGCAAACCATCAAGAAGAGTATACACCACGACCAAGTAGGATTCATCTCAGGGTTGTAGGGATGGTTCAATATATACAAACCAAAAAATGTAATAGATTTGACTATTACAAATTGTGCTGCTATATGCCAGACACAAGACCCGGGTGGTGCCACACTCTGGGGTGTGCTCTGCCTAGCTGCCTGGGTCCTGGAGGTTCTGACCTCCACCCAGTAAGGTGGAGGCTCCAGCAACACACTCAGGGAGTGCGTCCTCACTAGCTGCACAGAGGATTGAGTTCTACCCAGTCCAGCATTTCAGCGCAATCCATCAGGGGAATGCCTGACCAGTCTCATAGGACACAGAGGTACTGAGCACAGCCCAGCACAGAGCCCCAGAGCTGCTCATCAGGGAGTGACCAGCATAGCTGCAGGGCCTTAGAGAACTTGAGCTCTGCCCATCAGAGTGCAAGGCTCAAGCTCCATTGTTCAGGGGTGTGGGCCATGCAGCAGGACCTAGAGGATGTCAACCCACCCAACAAGGAGCAAGACCCCAGCTCTATATGCCTTGGACTCACCAGTGCTTGCCTCACACTGCTCTGAACTCCTAGCAGCCAGACTCAAGGTCCGGGTGATGCTACACTCCAGGGTGTTCTCTGTCCAGCTGCTTGGGTCCCAGAGATTCCAAACTCCAACCAGCCAGGTTCAGTGTCCAGTGACACACTCCAGGGCTGCATCTCTGCTGGCCACCTGGGTCATGGGGGTTCTGAATGATACACAGTCAGGTTCTATACCCTGGCAACAAGCTGTAGGGGTGTGACCCTGCTAACTACAGAGAGGATACAAACTTTGTCCAGCCCAGAGTCCCAGAGTAACCCAACAGAGTACATCACGGTAACACGCGGCCAGCCTCACAGACCACAAAACACAAGGATCCAGAGCCATAATCTGGGGATGTGCCATGGCTAGTCACAGGAATATTGCAGGATTGAAGGTCAACACAGCAGAGTGTTCTAGTGCAATCCATCAGGAAGCTGCCAGCCCAGCCACACAGGTCCCAGAAGAAAATGACAAAATGAAAGAGCAAGAGACAGGTTCAATCCCCTAGCCCACTGAGAACAAACCCAAGAGACACTGAAGTGCAAGACACTGGGAGTCACACAACTGAACTTTCTGAAATGATAGCAAATGAAGTAAAGAAACAACTCCATGAAGCTACAGAGAAACTCAAATCAGAAATAATCTCTCAGCTAAACTTGAAATGACAATCATTATGAAAGAAATGCTGTGTGTATCTAAAGAAGATCAAGATGAAAAATAGAACATAAGAAAATGATGGAAACTTTGAATGAACAATATAAAACATAAATAGAATGTTGTGAAAAGGCTTCAAAAGGAAATTCAGGATGTGGAAGACAACTTGAGCAGGTCTCCTTGAATGCAGAACAATTGCTGCAACTTTGATTATATCAAGACTTATTTCCTTTTGTTGATATATACAGAGCTGACTATGTTATTGCCTTCTCCCTTCAATTGGCTCTAAGCATTGCAAATAAGGCTAGCCAAGATACTGGTATGTAATCTCTGAAGTCATCCCACAGTGTCCTGTTTCCTCCCATAGTGATCTCTGTAAAATATATAGGCACAGCAGGATGGCAGAGCCAGTGAGCTCCAGGAATGTTGACTGGGTATGAGCCTTGAGAAAGAGTCTGTGAGTCCACAGGGCATAAAAGTTTACATATCAGAAATAGGTACTGGTATGTAGTCTTTAAAGCCATCAGACAGTGTCCTGTTTCCTCCCATAGTGAACTTTGTAAAGTATAAAAAGCACAGCAGGATGGCAGAGCCAGTGAGCTCCAGGAATGTCAACTGGGGATGAGCCTCGAGAAAGAAGCTATGAGTTCCCAGGGCATAAAGTTTGCATATCAGAAACTGAAGCAGCAGCCTGCTAAAACAATTCACTTGCTCTCTTGATTGGGTTGTGCAAATTTATTCCCTTGCATATCTCTATCTCTGCATTTTGTAGAGATGCCTTTCTCACTACCTTGCTAGCCAGCTCAATTTACTCATGCAGTTCCCGCCAGCCTCACAGTCACTCATCTTCAAGCCACCCCCTTGCTGCACTAGTTAACAAATTCTGGGAGAGGCCTAAGATCAAGGCCTTTGTCCGTATGTCCTCAGAAGGATTGGACTCAGGACCCCTTGGCTGCCCTTAACCTTGAATATGTCTTGGAGTCTTTACTCTTGCCATGGGTTGCATTGGAAGAGATAGATAGGAATTAACTTGCTGGGATTCCAATAACATCTCAATGAAATTATAAATATAATTTACTGGTTTATGAAGAAGACTAGAGAAAGGATTGCAGTACTTGGATTACCACACTCAATATTTGTGGCTACAATACAGGAAATGAAAAATTCCATGGAAAGTTAGCAAAACTACTAGAATGAAGCTGAAGATAGAATCTCAGACCTCGAAGGCAGCATGGAAGCTTATGATCATGAAAGAAAAGATCTCTTAAGAATAACAAGGAACCAAGAAACAACAATTCAAAAGCTGCGAGACAATTCCAAGAGAAATAACATAAGATTAATAGGCATAAATGAAAAAGCAGGGGTTAATACTAATGACCTGCAAAGACTATCTGCAGAAATAATAGCAGAAAATTTTCCACACATGGGAAGAGAATCTGATATACAGGTAAGTGAGGCATACAGAACCCCAATTAACCATAACCAAAATAAATCTTCACTCAGACATATAATAATTAGGGTATCAGAAATACAGCACAAGGACAAAATACTAAAAGCAGTCAGAGAAAAGAAACAGATCACCTATAAATGAAAGCCTATCAGAATCATGGCAGACTACTCAACACAAACTTTAAGTCAAGAAGAGCTTGGAGTGAAGTATTTCAAATCCTGAAGGAAAACAGCTTTCAACCCAGATTGATGTACCTTGCAAAACTATCTTTAAAAATTGATGGAGAAATAAGATACTTCCTTGACAAAGAACAACTGAAGAAATTTGTGGCCACCAAACCAACACTACAAAGAGTACTGAAAGACACTCTAGAAAGAGACAAAGATAGCTACAACGTTAAGAACAACAACAATAGGAAACCACTAAGCAGGGAAAATAGTTAGCAAATGTAGAAAACCAACAGTAGAAAGATATCATGACATGGATGAGTCAGTAAATATGTTATATCAATCAATGTAAATGGTCTCAACTCACCAATAAAAAGAAATAGACTGGCAGAATGGATTAAGAAACAAAATCCAACAGTATGCTATGTACAAGAAACACATTTAACTCAACAGGAAACTCACAGACAAAAAAATCAAAGGATGGATAACAATACTCCATGCAACATGAACACAGAAAAAAAGCAGGGGTAGCTATTATGTTTGCAGGCAATATGAACTTCAAACCGAAAATAATCAAAAGAGATACAGAAGGTCACTACATATTCGATAGAGGAAAACTTGAAGAGGAAGAGACTACAATCATAAATATATATGCACCGAATATGGGTGCACCCAACTATGTAAGACAATTCTTAATAGACATGATAAAAGAAATAAACAATAATACAGTTGTAATAGGGAACCTTAACAAGCCACTATCACAGAGAGACAGATCCACCAAACAAAAAAAATCAGCAAACAAATAACAGAAATGAATCAAACTGGTGAACAAATGGACCTAATAGATGTGTACCAAGTGTTCCACGCATCAACATCAGAATATACATTCTTCTCAGCTGCACATGGGTCATTCTCTAAAATAGATCATACACTGGTGCACAAAACATCCTTAAGTAAATGCAAAGGAACTGAAATAATTCCATGCATATTATCTGATCATAGCACAGTCAAATTGGAAATAAATGAAAAAAAAACCCACAAGAACCCCACAAACACATGGAAGTTAAATAATACACTCCTAAACAATCAATGGGTGACAGAAGAAATTAAAGAAAAAATTAAACAATATCTACAATAGAATGGAAATACAAAAACAAATTATCAGAACCTGTGAGACAAAAGGAAAGCAGTCCTCAGAGGGAAATTTATAGCACTAAACATCCAAATCAGAAAAATGGAAAGAACGTACATAAACAACCTAATGCTACACTTCAAACATCCAGAAAAAGAAGAGAAATTCAAGTCCAAAGCCAAAAGAAGGGAGGAAATTATAAAGATCAGAGCAGAAATTAATGCAATTGAAACTAAGAAAACAATACAAAGAATAAATGAATCAAAGAGTTGGTTCTTTGAAAGAATAAATAAAATTGACAAACCTCTACCCAACCTTATCAAAAAGAGGAAAGAAAAAACACAGATCCATGCAATAAGAAATGAAAAGAGCTGGGAGAGTTTGGCTCAGCAGCTTAAGTGCCTGCCTGGTAGGCACGACATTGTGAGTTCAATCCACCAGTGCCGCAAAAAAAAAAAAAAAAAAAAAAAAAAAAAAAAAAAAAAAAAAAAAAAAAAAAAAAAAAAAAAAAAAAAAAAAAAAAAAAAAAACATTAAAAGGGTGAAATCACTATAGACCCTGTGGAAACAAAGATCTTCAACACCTGCTTCAAAAACCTGTAGTCACATAGATTCAATAACACAGAAGAAATGGACAGATTCCTAGAAACCTATGAATTACCAAAGCTGAATCAAGAAGATGTAAAACTGCTGAATAACACAATTTCAGCAAATGAAATTGAAAATATAATTAGGACCCTACAAACAAAAAAAGCCCAGGTCCTGATGGATTCACTGCTGAATTCTACAAGAAATTTAGAGAAGACTTAATGCCAACACTCCTCAAAATCTTTAATGAAACTGCAAAGCAAGCAAGTCTCCCTAACTCATTCCTGGATATAAGTATTACCCTAATACCAAAACAAGAGAAAGACCCAACCAAAAAAAATAAAATGACAGGCCAATCTCGCTCATGAACATAGACACAAAAATTCTCAATAAAATGCTGGCGAATAAAATACAGAAAGTTATCAGAAAGATTATACACCATGATCAAGTGGGATTTATCCCAGGAATGCAGGGATGATTCAACATATGCAAATCAATAAATGTAATACACCATATCAACAAGGCCAAGGACAAGAATCACACGATCATCTCATACATGCAGAAAAAGCTTTTGACAAAATCCAACACCCATTCATGATAAAAACCCTACAGAAAATCAGAATAGATGGTCTCTATCTCAACCTGATAAAATCCATATATCATAAACCAATACCCAACGTCTTACTTAATGGAGAAAAACTAAAATCTTTCAACCTAAAATCAGGAACAAGACAAGGATGCCCATTATCACCACTCGTATTCAATATAGTTCTGGGAATATTAGCCAGATCAATTAGACAAGAGAAAGAAATGAAGGGAACAAGGATAGGAAAGGAAGAAGTGAAATTATCACTAATTGCAGATGATATGATACTCTACATAGAAGACCCCCAAAAATCATTTTAAAGACTTCTAGATGTAATAACCAAATTCAGTAATGTAGCTGGATACAAGGTCAACACTCAAAAATCAATAGCATTCCTGTACACAATCAACGAAGTCACTGAGAGAGAAACAAGGGAAACCACACCCTTCACTGTAGCATTCAAAAAATGAAATACTTAGGAATCAATCTAACAAAGGAAGTAAAAGATCTATACAGTGAAAATTACATTACTCTGAAGAAGGAAATCAAAGAAGATTTCAGAAAATGGAAAGATATTCCCTGTTCATGGATAGGAAGAACAAACATCATCGAAATGGACATTCTCCCAAAATTATTATACAGATTTAATGCAATCCCAATCAAAATACCACTTGCCTTCCTCACAAAACTAGAGAAATCATTCCTGAAATTCATCTGGAACCAGAAGAGACCTAGAATAGCAAAGGCAATTCTGGGGAACAAAGATAAGGCAGGAGGCACACAATCCCCAACATGAAACTATGCTACAAAGCTACTGTGATACAATCAGCATGGTACTGGAGTCAAAACAGACCTGAAGATCAATGGAATAGATCAGAAGATACAGCCACAACTATAAACACACTTAGCCACCTCATCTTTGACAAAGGGACCAAACAGGTACATTGGAAGAAAGATAGCCTCTTTAACAAATGATGCTGGAAAAACTGGCTTTCTATATTATGTGAAATAAAACTAGATTCATGTCTATCACCATGCACTAAAATAAAGTTAAAATGGATCAAAGATCTGAATATTAAAACAGAAACAGTAAACTCACTGGAAGACAAACTAGGTAAAAGTCTTGCTGACATAGGAGTAGGCAGAGAATTGATGAAGAAGAATCAGATTGCATGGGAAACACTTCCCAGTACCAACAACTGTGATCTCATCTTACTAAAAAGTTTTTGCATGTCAAAAGAAATCTCCAACAGAGTGAAAAGAAAACCCACCAACTGGGAAAATATCTTAGCCAAATTTTCATCAGACAAAGCACTTCTATCTAAAACATATAAAGAATTAAAAGAAATCAGGCCCCTAAAATTCAAGGACCCAATCCAAAAATGGGCATCTGGGATGAATACACACTTCTCAGAGAAAGAAATACAAATGGCTAATAAATACATGTAAAAATGTTCAACATCAATGGTCATTTGGGAAATGCAAATTAAAACAACACTGAGATTCCATCTCACTCCAGAAAGAATGGCCAAGATTAAAAAGTCAACTAACAACAAATGCTGGAAGGTCTGTGAGGAAAGAGGAACTCTTCTCCACTGTTGGTGGGAGTGTAGACTGGTGCAACCTCTGTGGAAATCAGTGTGGAGATTCCTTAAGAAGCTAGGATTAGAGATCCCATTTGACCCAGCTATCCCACTTCTGGGCATTTTCCCAGAAGAAATGAAAACATCATACCACAGTGATATTTGCACACCCATGTTTATAGCAATTCAATTTGTAATAGCCAGATCTTGGAAACAACCCAAGTGTCCATCAATCAAGGAATGGATAAAAAAGATGTGGTATTTTTATACAATGGAGTACTACTCAGCTATTAAGAAAGATTGCATTGAGACTTTTATAAGTAAATGGACATGACTTGAGACCATACTCATAAGTGAGATAAATCAAATTCATATGTGTAAATACCATATTGTCTCCCTTGTGTAAGTAACTGAAAAAGTACATATGATCCAAAATCTACAATAAATAGTGTGTAAGGGTAAAAAACTACTCAAAGAGCAAAAGTAATTGGGAAAGGTAAAAGGAGCAAAGAAGGAAGGGAAAAGGAAAAAGACATAAATATGTATATATGTATATGTAAGATAACTAAAATGACTATACTGCTGAATATATTAGTTACTGAGTAAGATCAGTTAATACTCATATGATTGGATCAATCTTGCATGTCTGTATCTGTTAATGTAAACAACCATGTTGAAGGTAACGGTACACAATATTGCAATCATTGTTAAGATCCTATCATCTTGTTTTGTAAACCTATAATGTTACTGTTGTGGATTTGCTGTTTTTGTTTGATTGTCTCTTTTGCTTTTTGTCTTTCTTATATGTGTCTCTTTTCTCTTAAATAAAAAAATGGCTATTGCAAATTGGGTTGCTATAAACATCCGTGCACATATATCACTGTGGTGCGATATTTTCAATTCTTTTTGGAAAATGCCCAGAAACGGGATAGCTAGGTCGAATGGAATCTCTAATTGTAGCTTTTTCAGGAATCTCCCCACTGATATCCACAGTGGTTGCACCAGCCTTCACTCCCACCAACAATGGAGAAGAGTCCCTTTTTCCCCACAGTCCCTCCAGCATGTGTTATTGATTGATTTGTTGATTTTGGCCATTCTTTCTGGAGTGAGAGGGAATCTCAAGTGTTGTTTTGTAGTAGCCAAATCTTCGAAGCAACCCAAGTGCCCATCAGTCAAGGAATGGAGAAAAAAGATGTGGTGTTTTTTACAGTGGAGTACTACTCAGGTATAAAAAAAGATTACACCAAGGCTTTTATAAGTAAATGGATGCAACTTGAGATCATACTCATAAGTGAAATAAATCAAACTCACATATATAAATACCATATTGTCTCCCTAGTGTAAGAAAATGAAAGATCAAATATATTCCAAAATCTACAGTGAATATTGTGTAAGGGTAAGAAACTCCTTAAAGAGGGAAAGTAACTGGGATGGGGAGAGAAGGAAAGAACGAAGGGAAAAGGAAAAAGACATAGTGTGTGTGTGTATATATATATATATATATATATACATATACATATACATATACATATACATATACATATATATACACACACATAAAATAGCTAAAATGACTATACTACTAATCATATTAATTCTTGGAAAAAGAACAGTTAATACACATGATTAGATCAATTTTGCATATCTATATCTCATAATCTAAGCAACCCTTTTGAAGGTAAAAATATGCAATATTACAACCATTGTTAAATTCCCATGAGTTTGTTTTGAAAACCTTTACTGTTATTGTTTTGGGGGTGTTGTTGTGTGTTTGTCTCTTTTGCTCTTTGTTTTTCTTTTCTGTGTCTCTTTTTTACTTAAATACATTTTAAAAATGTAATAGCCCACACTAACAGAACCAAGGACAAAAACACATGATCATCTCAGTAGATGCAAAAAAAGCATTTGTCTTACTCCAGCACCCTACAGAAAATAGGAATAGATGGTCTTTATCTCACACTGATAAAAACCATCTATGACAAACCCACAGCCAACGTCATAGTAAATGGTCAAAAACTGAAATATTTTACTCTAAAATCAGGAACAAGGCAAGGATGTTCATTGTCACTACATTTATTCAACAAAGTCCTGAAAACCTTATCCATAGCAATTAGACAAGAGAAAAATATAAAAACGATAACAATAGGAAAGGAAGACATTAAATCATTATTCACAGATAACATGATATTCTACAGAGAAGACCCCAGAAATTCCACCAAAAGACTTCTAATTTTAATAACCAAATTCAGTAGTGCAGCCTAATACAACTCAGTACTCAAAAATCAATACCCTTTCTGCACACAAATAACAAAATCACTGAGAGAGAAAATAGTAAAACAATACCATTTACAATAACATAAAAAAATGAAATACATAGGAATCAATGTCACAAAGGAAGTAAAAGATCTCTACACTGAAAACTCCAGTACTTTGAAAAAAGAGATTGCAATTGCAGAAAAACTATCATAAAAGATCAACAACTGGAATCTTGTCTTATTAAAAAGCTCTGGCACAGCAAAAGACACCACAAACAGAGTGAAGAGACAACCCACAGTATGGGAAAAAAATTTTGCCAGAAGTCCCTCATACGAAGGACTAATATCTAGAATACATAGAGAACTCAAAATAATCAGACCCCTCAAATTTAAAAACCCCCAATCCAAAAATGAGCATCCAGGATGAGTACCCACTTCTCAGATGAAGTACAAACAGCAAATAAATATGTGAAAAAATGTTCAACATCACTGTTATTCAAGAGATGCAAATTAAAACAATGCTGAGATTCCATCTCACCCCAGAAAGAATTGCCAAGATCAAGAAATTAACCAATAACAATAACTGATGGGACTGTAGAGAAAAGGAACCCTTCTGTGTTGTTGGAGGGAGTATGGACTGCTATATCCACTGTGGAATATAGTATGGAGGTTCCTCAAATAACTAGGACAAGAGGTTCTGTTCAACCGAGCTCTTCCTTTTCTTGGGATCTTCCTAAGAGAATTAAAATATCATACCATAACAATATATGCACACTCATGTCTATAGTGGCACAATTTGCAGTAGCTAAATCTTGGAAATAGCCCAAATGCCCAACAACTGGCAAATGGATAAAGAAGATGTGGGGTTTTTTTATATAATGGATTACTGCTCTGCCATAAAGGAGAATAAGCTTAAGACATTTCTAGGTAAGTGGATGCATCATGAGACCATAATCTTAAGTGAAATATATCAGACACACATGTAAATACCATATTGTTTCTCTGATGTAAGAAGCCAAAAGTGTAAATAAGGATCAAAATGTATAATAGGTATTGTGAAATAGGAAAAAAATGTTCAAATGGGTAGGAGAACAACAAAAGAAGGAAACAATGGGAGCAAATCTTTTAGAAATGGACAGAGGAGGAGAGATGAAGAGAGGGAGGGAGAATGTGAAAAAAAGAATCAAGTTATGTCATGTACAGGTACAAATTCTCTACAAATGTGATCACTATATATACCTAAAATGTACCAATAAAATCTGATTGCTGAAAGACCTGGAAAAACTAATATACACTCACAATTGTTCTCACTTCCATGGGAATTGTAAGATTGCATACCCAGCTATACAGTACGTACAGTGGCACATACTGACAAGATAGCTGATGAAATTAGAGCAAAGTTTTGTAGGTAAATGGTCACGACTTGAGACCATACTCATAAGTGAGATAAATCAAACCCACATGTGTAAACACCATATTGTCTCCCTAGTGTAAGAAACGGAAAAGTATATATGATCCAAAATCTATAATGAATGCTACGTAAGGGTAAAGGACAGCTGAAAGAGCAAGGGTAATTGGGAAGGGAAAAGCTGGAAAGAGAAAAGGAAAGAGAAAAAGATATAAACCTGTATATATGTATATGTAAGATAACTAAAATGAACACACTGCTGAATGTATTCATTATTGAGAAAGAACAATTAATACTCATATGATTAGATCAATTTTACATGTCTATATCTGTTAATGTAAATAACCATTTTAAAGATAATGATACACAATATTGCAACCATTGTCAAGTTTCTATCATCCGGTTTTGTAAACCTGCAATGTTACTGTTGTGTATTTACTCTAGTCGTTTGTTTGTCTCTTTTACTTGTTGTCTTTGTTATACATGTCTTTTTTTCTTTTTCTTTTTCTTCCCTTAAATTAGAAAAAAAAAGCCTGCATTATGGAAGACAGTAACATCTTATTGCAATATGGCTTTGACTTTGCCTTTCATATCATGTTCTCAACATCTATACAAACCAATCTCAAACAGGATAACATATATCTGAGCAATACATAATCTCCCAATGAACTTTTCTGTTCTTTAAATATGGAGTTATTACCCAGCACTCAATCCAAAGACATATGTTGAACCCTAATATCCACTGTGATATACTAAGAGATGGGGGCATTTAGGATATGATTAGGTCAGGTTCAGTGCCCTTACGAAAGAGGTCCTAGAGAGATTGTTTAAACCTTCTACAATGTGAGAACACAGCAAAAATGTGCTATCTATGAACCAGAAAATGGGCCCTTTTCAGACATCAAATCTGCTGACCACTTGATCTTGAAATTCTAGCCAATAAAATTCTGAAAAACAAATTTATCTTGTTTATAAGCTGTCAGGTCAATGGCATTTTCTTATAGTAGTTAAAATAGCCTAAGACACTTGGTTTCATATTTTATGTACTATTTTTCCCTCAAATAATTTTAATTGAGTTGGATTTCTACTTATCTATAGTAATCTTGATTTGCAGAACAAGCTTCTTTTTAATAGCTTGGGCAATTGTTCAATGTAAAATATTTAAGAAACAAACTATAGGAATGTTTGATGTTCCTTGAATGATGTAAAATAACAAAAACTAATTTTCTTTTTTTTATTAGTGCATGTTTGCAGCACATGCAATTTACAATCATATTGGGGAGTGTGTACATGTACGTAATACAGCTGATCCTTTTTTATCCCTTCTGCTTTCCTCCCACCTCCCTCCATCCTCCTCTAAGCCTCCTTTCCTCATTTTCTTACTTGCTGATACTAATTTTATCTCGTGTTTATGACACCTAATGTTCACATTCACTGAGGTTATTAAGTTCTTGTATAAGGCATATCTTCATCCTACTCTCTTCCCCTTTTCTTCTTTCCTCCTCTACTGCATGTTCTCTTAGAATCCTTGCCATTTGAAATAAATCAAGACACAAGCTTAAATACAGAATCTCTCATTCAAGTAAGACAAAGTACAAAAACTAATTTTCTACCCAGTGGAGGGAATGAATGAAAAAGCATTTCACTCATGCCGTTGTTTCTTCTTTTATACTCCAAGAGTTTTAACTCTTTATAGCCATTACAAGAATCTTCATTATTCTCCATTCATTTCCCTTAGGGAAGCATAGTGGATACAGTTCTAAAGTAGAGAACAGATTTCTGTCCACCCTATCTGACTTATTAGGTAATTCTCTCAAATTGTTTAACCTTGTTGTGTCTCAAATTCCTTTTGGGTTGTTATGTTATCTATGTTACTAAGAAGAGTTCAAACCCCACATTTCATTTTTCTAACTCATTTGCTTAATTCTGAGAATGTGACCTTGTGGGGACAACCAAAACCTCATACTTGGAGGCCATCCCCCAAAATTGGAGCTGTTTCTATGTAAAGAGGAAATGAGGTTCAGTTTTTTTCATTCTCAAAGTAAAATCCTTTTGAATTTGACTCTGCTACTTTACCATTTTTCAGTCATGTTCTCCATGCATACGGTGATATAACAAAGACTAAAGCATTCTCATATTTGGAAGGAGACCAATTTGTTTCACTACTGCTCCTCAAATATAACAAAAGTCTTATAAATTCTGAGCTAAATTTCACTTTTGATTCAAAAGTTAAATCACAGGCATACATCTAAAACACGAAACTTTTAAAATAGGAAAAAGTCCTTCAGCTACAAGAGGTTGGTGAATATTTCTTATACATACCACCTCAAGTACATTCCATAAAAAGAAAACCTGATCAAATGAATATCATCAAAATCTTTTGCTCTGTGAAAAACTCCATAAAGAAGAGAACAAGATGTGCTGTAACTTGAGAGAAAATATTTGCAAATCACATATCTGAAGAAAAGACATCATATATGGAATAAAACTACAATAAAGAACCACCAACACTCAATGGTAAGAGAACAATCAAACTAGAAACTATGTGAGAAGTCTGAAGAGACATTACCCAAAGAGGATATAAAGATAGAAAAGAAGCACATTCAAAGATAGTCAATATCACTGGCCATTAGGGAAATGTTGATTTAAACCACAACAACATATCACCCCACACTTTTCCAAATAACTTAAAAATTTAAATATCAAATACTGGAAGGATGCAAAGAAATTGGACCATTTATCCATTGCTGGTGGAAATAAAATTGTACAGCAATTCTGGAAAATAGTTTGACAGTTGATTATAAAACTAAGTATTAAAGTATCACATGATTCAGCAATTGAACTCTTTGAGATTAATCACAGAGAAGTGAAAACTCAAGTTCATTTAAAAAACATGTACAATAGTTCAACCTTATCCTTGATGTATATATTCCAAGACCCCCAGTGGATTCCTTTAGTCATGGATAGCTCAAACTCTGTATCTGCTATACTTTTCTTTTCCTATATGTACATTCCTATGATAAACTTTAATTTATAAATTAAACCAGTATGACTAACAATTAATACTAACAGAATAATTATAACAATATAATATAATGAAAGCTATATGACTGTTCCCCCCATTTTTTCTTTCTCATTGTACTGTATTCATCTGTCTTGTTGACTGAGGATCACTGAAAACCATGAAAAGTGAAACCATAGAAAAGGAAAGGTGGCTATCTATAATCATTCATATTCCAAACGTCCTGCAGTAGGAGAGTGTGTAAAACTACCATATAGATATACTATGGAATTCTACTTAGCAATGAAAAGGAACAAACTTCAACATGGTCAACTTAGATAGATCTCAGGGGAAATCCTCTGAGTGAAAAAAGCCAATCTCAAAAGTTTATGTGCTATATGACTTCATTTATGTGACATTTTCAAAATGACAAAATGATGAAGGTAAAGGACAGATTAATGATTTCTAGGTGATAAGCACTTCAGGGGGAGCAAGAGGGTTGATTGCAAGTAGATAACACAATGGATCCTACTTGATAGAACAGTTATATATGTTTTGATGGTGATCTACACCTGTGATAAAATTAAATACAATTATATAAACACACATACAAATGCAAAAAAATCAAGTGAAATCAAAATAATCTATGTAGATTATACTAAACTATTGATTTTCTGGATTGAATATTATCCTCTGGTTATACAGGTTACCTGTAACTATTTCAAAACATTTTCTTATGGTTTAGATCTAAAATGCAGCTTTCCCCAAGCATCTTGTGTTCTCAGATGTAACATGAGATCTCTAACTTTATCCATTGATGGAACCATAATTTGGTGGCATTATTGGGAGATAATGGTAACTTAGAAGGCAGGGTCCAATTGAAAGCATGGAGCAAGGGCCATGGCATTGGGGACTATATTTTGTTTCTAACCCTCTCCTCTCTGGCTAATTGATCTTCCATGCTTCTTGGCCACAATGAAGCAAGCAAGTTTATTCCACCATGCCCTCCTGCCATGATATTCTGCCTCATCAAAGACCCAAAGTAATAGAATCTACAGATCATCAACTAAAGCAAATAAAACCATGAACCAAAATAAGTATTTTCTGCTTAAATGGTTTATCTCAGGTATTTTGGTTATGGGGACAAAAAGCTAAGATAGTTTTTCTTATAATAACATCAAGGAACTGGATCATGGAATATAAAGTCCTATAATACCTCATTCTTACCACTTTGATGGCATCTCACATCACCCTCTGCTATGAACACCCCTCAACTCTAAAACACCAGCATTTTCATGCTTGGGCACTTTATATTTGCTTTGTTGTTGGCTTAGCACCTTTTCCCTGATATTCCTTCTGTAACTTACTTCCTTTCATTTTTCAGGTTTCTTCTGTAAGAGTTTTCCTGAATATTCTATTTATAATACTACTCTATACAACCTCACATTCTTCCATAACACAGTATTTTTTCCAAGTATTTACTTATATTTGTCTTATTTCTATAACTATTCAGAGTTCTCTGTCTCACCAGACTGCAAGCTCCATGGAGAAAGGTCCTGTTTGTCTTCATTACACTGAACCCTCACACACTAGCAGAGTATCTGAAAGTGCTCATGAAACATTATTGAAGAGGGGAATGAATGAATAGTGCATTCCAATTTGGCACCAAGGATGCACAAAGCCAGATTTGATAATACACAGCTGTTCTTTACACAGAGCATCTTCATTCACCTAAGGGGCATGATAGTGGATAAAACATGCCCTAACCATAGTTTTATTTAAAAAAAATTGTGCTTTCACATAAGGTAGCTAGCTGTGGGTCTCAGTACTTGCCTTGGGGGAACACACGAAGCAATCTTTGTGTTCACACCCTTGGTATGGCAAATGGCAAGGTGTGTGCACTTGTGTCAAAGTGAAAATGGGTGTGTTTTACCCATGTTATGTGCCCTGTTACATTTTGTGTATTTGTAATTTGTTTTATTAAATGTTTGCTTTTGATTTGTATTGTAGAATTAGCCCAATTCAGCACAATATCATGTGAAAACCTACTTTTGCAACTCTGGGAGGTTGAAAGTGAATCATCAGACAACTGGGTTACCAACAATTACTTGGATCATGTAAGCCAAAGAAGTTAGAAAGATGACAGATAGAGGAGTACAGAATGAAGTCCTTGATGCAGATGAGGAAGAAAACAATATTGTAAATAAATATTTGACTAGTCAAAATGCTTCAAAATGGTCATGTATACATGAATGACCCAATATTAGAACTAGATCGGAAAAATGTTATTAAGTTCTTGCCAGGGTTGAAACCTATTGGATGGTATACCAACACTCTGAATCAATGCTGGAAATTGTTTCTAATAAACAATATGCTACAAGATGCTTTGAAATACACTAATAATGAAATACAAGTAAAGCATTCTATGTGTATCAGTAACAATACTCAAAAATGTATTTATCTTGACACCTTAGTGTCTGAACTAAAAGCCTTCATAGCAGAACTTCATCATTCTAACTACCAGAATCTAATGGATTTATGGAGACATGGCAGATATAGCATTGAGACTTTTAGAACAACACTCATGAGATTTAGTTTCTTTCAAATTGCCTATGTTTTGATGACAAAAAGACCCACCAAGAAAGAAAAAAAAATCCAGCAATTTGGCTGCTATTTGCTCATGTTTTGAAAACTTTGTTTCAAATTGTCAAGCAATTTATACACAGTCTGAATATATGACAAATGGTAAGCAGCTTGCATCATTTCATGGTTGTTGAAGGTTTCAGCAATATATGCTGAATAAGCCTTCCAAATATGCCATAAAAATACATGCCCTGGTAGACATGAAGGCATTTACATCTTGAATTTAGAACTGTATACTGGAACTCAGCCATCAGGTCTTTATTTATGCAGTAATAAACTGTATGATGTTGTGAACAGACTTGTTGCACCTATTTCAAAAAGTAATGGAAAAAGTAGCCAAATGTCATATTCGACAATTAGTCCACTAGTTACCCATTGATGTTACGTTGCTAAACAACACCAGTTGACCAGCACAGGAACTATTCACAAGAACAAAAATGAGATTCCTGAAAAAATGGTGCAAATTCACAATAGAAATGTATAGTACAATCTTCGGATTTCAGAAGGATACAACATTGGCCCCCTATATGGTGAAGAAAAACAAAGTAGTATCGATGCTGTGAACATTACACCATGATGTTAATATTAATGGTGAGACTGGGCATGTGTGCACACATGTAATTCCAGCACTAATGAGGCAGAAGCAGGAGAATCCTGTGAGTTCAAGGTCTACCTGTGCTACATAATGTGTTCAAGGATAGCCTGTACTATGTAGCAAGACCCTACCTCAAAACAAACCAAAAGATTGATAGTGAATCCTGAACACAAATAAAGTCATAAGTAGTCACATTTTACAACAAAATGAAAGGTGAAGTAGATGTTGAGAAATTATGCAGCAACTATGATGTCACTCAAAACAAAGTGTTGGCCAATAGCTGTGTTTTACTCTATCCTAAATATGTCAGGTACAAACAGTTTCATAGTTTACAAAGAAAATAAACACAAAATATCATGGAAAATTTTTCTTAGAGAATTGTGGGCTGGAATTAATAAGTGATCAATTATAGCAGAACAATATGTATCTGCCCAAAGAATTCCACAAGTGAACGCTGAAGCAAACCAGTGAACAAACAGGTGAAACATCACAAGAACCTCCTAAGAAAATAGAAAGACCAGCAAGATGTCAAGGATATCCCACCAATGAAGACAGGAAAACAACACATGTGCTATCAGTGTGAGCACTACGTGTGTATTAAACAAGCTGTTCTCAAGTGTGGAGACAGTCTTATATTTATATTTTATTTCCTGCCAAACAGGAAAGGAAAGCTAAGCACAGATGCTGTCAGTGTGAGAGAGATTTGTGTATGGAACATACTGTTGTCATGTGTGAAGACTGCCTTTGGTGTGATAATTGAAGGAAAGGTTATTTCTGTGGTAGTTGTGTTTTTAGTTTCATTGCAGTTCACATAATAATTTACTTCTGCTGTTACTTTTTAGCTCTTTTAAGTAGGTAAACAATTGATGTCAAAGTGTTGATGTTTTTTCTAAACACTCATTATGTATTAAAAATTTCATGTTTTATCTCATTGATATTTTATTTCCAAGTTAAGTGTACATTAAAATAATAAAACTCATAAAATTAAAGTTAATAATTCATCAGTAGGAATACTCCTAAAAAAATGAATGTAGGTGTTATACCCTCCCCTTAAAGTGCCTTTCAAAACTTTTACCATGATGTCAGACTACCTAATATTAAGAGATAGGAACCTGGTCATGGTTTTGCTATTTCAGTACTGAGGATTGTCTCAGGGTCTCCCTCATGCTAGGCAAGCATGACACCACTGAGCTACATCCCCAGCCTTTTTAAAATATTTTAAGGCAGGGTATCAAGTAAGTTATCCAGGCTTGACTCATACTTGTGATCTTCCTACCTTGGTCTCCTGAGTAGCTGGGATGAGAAGTAGTCACCACTGCACCCAGCCAATCCTACATGTCATCTAGGTTTGCTGAGAAACAACTAGCAACATGCATTAGATGTATAATGAAAAAGACAAAAAGCCACAGTAGCACTGCCATCATTTTGTCACAGGATTCTTTGGTAATACATGGAATAGGCTGAGGTTGTCTATGGGGCTCTTAACATTTATAGCAGGTTTAACCAAATTCCAGTTATCAGTTGCATTTTACAATATCCCTAGCATACAGGGGACAACTGCTTTAGTGAATAGGTCAACCTAGAATCTTTATTATCTTAAGCAAAGAGGGTTTCATAGTTGAAAAATAAAATCCTGAAGAAAACCCACTTTTATTCAAGGTCACGTCCCAGGAAGAAAGATATATATCATTTTCCTTTATTTGATTTTTTTTGAGATAGCATATCACTATATAGTTCTCGCTAGAGTTGAACTCAGTATGTAGCCCAGGCTGGCCTTAAACTTTCAGCGATCTTCCTGACTCAACCTCCCCACTGCTGGGATTACAGGAATGAACCACACACCTAGCATTCATCAGGCTTCGAAAGAGCCAGTTGAACATGTATTTATACAAGCCTATGACACATGGAGTTACCAAAGATTGAGACTTGATTTGTCATTTACATGAAGCCCCATTTCTCATTATTATGCCCTTCTGTAAATCCATCTATAATCCTCAGACACTCAATGTCTTCACATTAATTCCTGGCTTCCCAGAATCCCAAGCATGATTCATTTGTACCTCAGTTACTCAGGCTTTCTCTCTCCCCTTGGAATAAATAAAATAATGTAAAGTAGTATATATTAAAAACAGAAAAAGAAAAAGAATGAAGCCATGCATGATGGTGCAAGCCTGTAATCTCAACACTCTGGAAGGTTGAGGCAAGAGGATCACAAGTTTGAACCTAGCCTAAGTAACTTAGTGAGATCTATCTCAAAATAAGAAATAAAAATGGCTGTGGGTGTAGCTCAGTGCAAAAGCCTCAAAGTACCACAAAATAACAAAAACAAAAAACAAACAATGGAGTGTAAGTCTAGAAACAAGGGCCTAATTTTGATATTTTCACTGATTGGGGAACTTGGACTGATTGTTTCTAATTTTAGAGCCTCAGTTTTCTCATGTGTAATAGATAGGAATTGTACTGGAAGATAATTACTAAAAGAGACTTTCAAATCTGATATGTGTATGTTTGATTCTAAAAACTTTTTACTGACATGGGCTTTATTCTTCTATGACACTTCTGTTTGCTGAGTGACAATATATATGATACTAGATTATTTATCTGATGAATTAATACTTCTCAGTACACTGAGGACTTTGAACAGAATGTGCTAACAATGAAAATATATGTATCTTTAATGAGACCTTTTTTTAAAATTTATTTTTTATTTTTTTTTGTGGCACCCGGGATCAAACTCACAACCTCGTGCCTGCTGGGTGGACGCTTAAGCCACTAAGCCAAACTCTCAGCCCTAATTTTTTGAGACAGAGTTACACTACGTAGTTCAGGCCAGTCTTGTACTCACGTTTCAGCCCAAACCAGCCTCAAACTCACAACGCTCCACCTACCTCAGCCTCCCCAGTGCTGGGATTAAAGGTGTGTGCCACCACTTCCAGCTAATGAGACTTTTTTTTTTTTTGAGGAAAAGAACTAAAGGTGAAGACTTCAAAGGATTTGGTATTCTGATGGGAAGGAGTTTCTGATAAGATGATTCATTTGATAACTCTCAAGAACTAAAAATAACCAGACATGGTGGTGCATGCCTGTAATCTCAGCACTCTGGAAAGCTGAGACAAGAAGCTCACAAATCTGAACCCAGTCTGAGTAACTACCTCAAAAAAAAATTCAAGAGGTCTGAAAATATAGCTCAGTGAGAAAACTCTGAATTCAATCCCCAGTATCACACATACACACAAAAAATTACTAAATATTCACTTATGGGTCAAAAGGGATAGCAGTTGTCTAGATCTTATATCAATGTGATAGTATGTCAAAGTATTATAAGCATATGAAATCAATAGTCCTTATTATTCCCAGGTAATATAAATGATTTAATTATCTGATTTGTATTGTTATAATGTAATAGAACAATAAGAATAGTTGCTTCACTTCTTTTCTTTTTCTTCTTTTTTTTTTTCCTTTAGAAAAGAATTGCTTCAAAATCTTGTTGATGCTTAGTGAGGTTCAAATATGGGTAATTATTATGATTTAGATCTAAAATGTCCCCCAAAAGTCTTATGTTCAGAAGGGGGTCCTGGTTGGAAGGGGCAGGTCACTGGGCGGGGGGTGACCTGGAAGCATGTGTTCTCACCTTTAGCTCCTCTCTTTTCTCTCTGCTTCCTTGTTATCATGAAGCAAACAGCTTTTCTCTGTCATGCTATTCTGCCATACCATTTCTGCCTTGGAGCCAGCTGACCATGGACTGAACCCACTGAAACTGTAGTAAAACCACTCCTCCTTTAAATTGTGGGTGTGTATTTTGTATCAGTGTCTAAAACAGTGATTTACTCCATTTCATAAAGTGGTTTAAAAATTTCATCAGATCACATTGATTCATGCAGCTCAAATGTGGCTTGGATTTGTATTGATGCATGCAGCTCAAATTTGTTTTTATACCTGACCAAATCTTAACTCACTGGCTATATATCAATACTCACCCTTAACTGGCTTTCAGTTTCTTTGGATGTGAACAAGATGTGGGATGTTTGATTTTGTTTTTGTTGTGCTGAAGATGAAACACAGGGTGTTGTGCATGCTAGGCAATTGCTCTACCACTGAGCACATCCTTTGCTCTTGGTTTTGTTTTTAAGGTAAATGGATGATCTTCTGTTTTTATCCCTACTTTATGGAGCGATTACTTGGTGTATTGAATGGAAGTGTGTGACTTTATGGCAATAGGAGACAGTGAACTTCAGATTTGCACACCCTGGTCCATGTACTGTGATCAAGGTTGAGGTTGATATTTTTAGCAATGTCTCTGGATACTTGCTGCCTCATTTCTTAATTCTCTGGCTCTAGGCTTTCCTGAAGACAAGCAACTCCTATGGCTCAGTGTAGGTCAAGTTCCCTGCTTATACATTCAGAAAAATTCATGAATTGAAACTATAGAGTTCTACTTTTATGTAGTTGAGTGAGCTACTTATGAATTTATCCTTTAAGGTGCCATCAGTCACTTGTTATCTTCATGTGCATTGATTAGTCAAGAAATGATGTGTTTGGTTCAAAGTCACTCAGCAAATAAAGAACAAATATGGGCGTATTAGACAAGTAGAATATGCTGGAGTTACTAGATACAAAAACTGAAATACAGTTGTTTACTATATTTTAATAAACCAAACAAATGTTTAACTGTTTGAAAAAAATCAAGCAAATAAAAGCAGATCTAAATAATCTCATTACTTTTTAAACTGCAGAACACATACTAAGTATTTATCATATGTTTATTGAATTGATATATGAATGTAAAGATGTATTTCTTTGAGCACTGAAATTTTAAGCATTATGAGAGAGGACATACAGAAAGCATGTCTTTGGCTCCAGATCACATTCAAAGATAACAACAAATAGGTCCCCAACGTCAGTGCCATGACATGAAAGGTAAAACCATCTACACCTTTCTTCTGCTCAGCCTAAATTAGGCAACTTCTTCAGTCAATAAAGACTTCCTAAACTGTAAAAACATCAGAGAGTAGCAGAAGAATAAGGCTGAAGAAGAAAAGATGGTAACACAAAATATTTGCAACTTGATGGAAGAAATTCTATGAATGGTAATGTACAAACATCAGAGAGTAGCAGAAGGAGAAGGCTAAAGAAGAAAAGTTGATGACACAAAATATTTGCAACTTGATGGAAGAAATTCTGTGAGTGGTAATGCTTATCAATTGACTGATCTTTTCCTGCAAAAGAGAAAAAAATAACTGCATGGTAATATGCCAAACAATGTCTGGTTAAGAAAGCAGAAATCATCCTGATTATTCAAGGATAATTAAATTCTTATAAAACTGTTGGGAAGAATGATGGAGTGAAGGTCAAGAAAGGAAACAGTTAGCTATTAGTTTACCACTAGTTCCCAGGAAATCTGCAAGTTGATAATGTCATCCAGATGAGAAATTGCACAGAACACTAGCATTGTTCACAGTTGGCTGAAGCATTAAGACTATGATTTATGTGAGAATTTACATATTTCTTCTTCCAAACCTAAAATTTTATTACTGGCATTGGTCCTGTGACCACTGTAGAGCTGCCAACCTGCAGCTGGTCTGATCCCTCGCCAGCTTCCTCTGGGTAGAATGAGAGAAAAGGCCCTTTGTATTTTTGTTTGTTTTTATTTTTGTCATCTGGATCTAGCATCAAAGGGTTCCAAAATCCTATAACTATTTTGGTTTCTTTTTCACCTTGTAAATCTAATATTAGAGCCTCTTATTAGCAAAATGTCAACTAGATGAGAAATGTCATTCTCACACCTCTGATGTAAAGAGGCCATAATGATAGAATGGTGCTGAGTACTAGAGGATTATTGAGTATGCACTGAGAGAAAATTTTGCACTTTATAAGTCTTTACTCCGAGTCCAGAGGATTCCAATGGCTTAGAATTTTTCCTTGGGCCCTGTCTCAGTCTACATTTTCACAAATAGATGGTCTACATGGGACTAACTACCTTCTTTGAAGAAGAATTTAAAGGGAACCAATGCATATTCAAATATGCTACAAGAGCAAGGAGAGAGGAAAAAGTATACAAAAGAAAATCAAGAGCACATGCTAAACATATTTTTTGGGAAAAGGAGCAAATTGTAACCAAAGACAGCTAAGAATTTAAAAAAGTTAATTAAGAAAAAAATGCCTTGCCTTAAAACACATACACAAGAACTCAACACAAAATAGGTAAGAAAAAGACACACAAGTTTGAAATGAGTTGGAAGAGCTCATAAAAGAAATGGAAAAGGAAAATAAAATTGCCATAGAGGCAAGCAGCCAGTGTGGGCTGAGAGATATAGCCAGACCCATCCCTGCATGTCCACGACCACTATTTGAAGGCTTGCTTCCTGCAGGCAGCAGTGCAGACAGGGAAATGCAGCCAGATCTGCCCCTGCATGCTGCTACCATCATCTGAAAGTTTGCTTCCTGTAGGCAGCCAGTGCAGGCAGGGAGACACAGTCAGATAAGCATTGTGTGCCTGCAGGCTGCTATTGGAGACCCTTGCTTCCAGCACCCATGAGGAGAATCACACTAACACACCCCTGTGTTCCTGCTGCCATCAGAGGAATCCTAGTGTAGACACACAGGCTGAGAGAAGAAGCATCCCCACCACCACACACCCCTGGCCATCTGGGAAGCTTCAGTTTAACTGCATGGATCTGGTGAAGCCTGCGCCATGTCCTGCTACCTCCCTGGGAAACCTGGGTTCAGAGAAACTCAGTGCTGGGGCCATTTCCCTACACCACAGAGGGGCAGCCAATATGCAAAGTACCTGGGACCACACAACTGGTTTGTTGGGAGGAACCCAGAAAAATGTTAAGTTGAAGGAGCAAAAGGCAATCTTAGACCTCCAGCCCACACAGAACAAGTCCTGTAGGTATAGCCAAGAAAGAAAATGGAAGTCACACCTGAAATCTCCAAGGGACACCAACTGAAGTAAAGAAAAAACTTCATGAGATTGTAAAAGTAATCAAACCAGAAATAATATCTCAGGTAAAAGAAGAAATTGCAAACATAATGAAAGAATTGCTGAGCATATCTAAAGAAGACAGATAAAAAAGAGGAATATAGAAAATGATGGCAACTTTGAATGAACAATATAAGAAAGAATTACAATGCATAAAACAGATTCAAAGAGATATCCAGAAAATTAAAAAGTCTATTAAAAGCTGGCTAAATTGCTTGAAAGAGACTGAAGATAGACTTTCAGACCTTGAAGACAGGATTTCAGCTAGTGATTGTAAAAGGAAATATCCCTTAAAAATAATGAGGAACCAGGAAATAACAATTCAATGACTGCAAGGTAATGGAAAGAAAAATAATTTAAAGTGATAGGTACCAGCAAAGAAGCAGGGAGTCAAAAGAAATGACATAAAAAGACTATTTACAGAAGTAAAAGCAGAAAACTTCCCATACATGGCATGCAGATCAGTGAGGCATATGGAATTCCAACTAGCCATAAACAAAATAAATTTACACCCAGATATATAATAATCAATATCAGAAATTCAGCACAAGAACAGAGTATTGAAAGCTGTTAAAGAAAAGAAACATACCACCAATAAAGGAAAACTCATCAGAATCAAGACAGACTTCTCAACACAACCCATCAACTCAAAAAGAGTTTGGAGTGAAGTGTTCCAAATCCTGAAAAAAAAACAAAACAAAACAAAAAAAAGACTTCCAACACAGATTGATGTATCCTGCAAAACTCTCTTTCAAAATTAATGGAGAAATAAGATACTTCCATGACAAAGAACAACTGAAGGAATTCATGACCATCAAACCAACTCTACAGAGAGTGCAAAAGGATATTCTAGAGACAGATAAAGATGACCATGGTTCCAGGAACAGCAGCAGAGGAAGATTGTCAAGCAGGGCAGGCAACTGAATGGATGAGAAAAGTGGGGAGCCAACAGCTTGAAGATAGCATGGCAGAGAGGAGTCAATGCATGCCACTTGTAACCATTAATGTAGATGTCCTCAATTAACCAATAAAGGGAAACACAGGGAGAGTGGATCAAGAAACAAGATTCATCAATATGCTGTATACAAGAAACACATTTAACTCAAAAGAAAATTCATAGACCTAAAAACAAATGAGACAAAATAATGTTCCATGTTACAGGAAACCAGCAGGGATAACTTGCCAATAAACCACAGAATTGATAAGAAAGGTATGATGTTTTTATACAATGGAAAGCTACTCAACTATAAGGAAGGTTAGTCTCGAGGCTCTTATAAGTAAATAGATGCAACTTGAGATCATGTTTATGGATAAAATGGCTCAGACTTATGTGACTGAACATCGTGTTATCTCCCTAGCAGAAAAAACTGAAGCACAATAGATATTATGAAAGTGATAGGGGAAGAAATGCCTCAAAAGGGAAAGTGGTAACCATTGTTAATTTCCTGTTATCATGTTTTGAATTCTTGTACCATTTTCATAACTTTGTTAGATTTGGTTTTATTCTGTCTTGTTTTGTTACATTTTACTGTGCCTGATGGTATGGGCAGTCATTTTGAAGCTAATGGGATGTATTAGGGAAACCACTGTTGGCTTACTATTATGTTGTTTGAAGTCATATAATCCTTTCATTCTTTTGTTTTCATTGGTTTATTCTGTTTTGTTTTGTTTAATTTTATTATGTTTGATGATATGGACAACTATTTTGAAGAAAATGAGACTTTATGGTAGCCATCAATGATTTCCTATTATTTTGTTTTGAAGTCCTCTAATGCTTTCATTATTTGGGTTTGATTGCTTGTATTCCGTTTTGTTTTTGTTTGATTTTATAGCAAGGGATGATGTGGACATCTATTTTGAAATGAGCCACTTTATAGTAGCCATTATTGATTTACTCTTGTCTTGCTTTGAAATGCTATATCATTTGCATTATTCTGCTCTGACTTGTTTTATGCTGTTTTGTTTTGTTTTATTCTCTTTAAAATTGAAAAAAAACTAACAACTATATGCCAGGTGTGTGCTCTGGCTAGCCCTGTGCTCCTGAGGCTCTGAACTCCTCACAACCAGATGCAAGATCCTGGCAGTACCACACTCCGGGAGCACACTCCAGCCATCCACCTGGATCCTGGAGGTTCTGAACTCCACTCAAACAGGCATAAAGCCCTGGTGCCACATTCTGGGAGTGCATTGTCACTAGCTGTATAGAGGATCTGAGATCTGCCCAGCCCAGCATCCCAGCATAATTAATCAGGGTAAAACCTGACCACACTAACAGGTCACAGAGATACTAAGCCAGAACCCAGAAGGCCAGAGCTGCTCATCAGAAAGTGATCAGCATAGCCTATGGGTCTTGGAGAATTTGAGTTTCACCCATCAGAGCACAAGCCCCAGCTCCATAGTTCAAGGTTGCAGCCCAGTCAGCCAAGTGGGTAGGTCCCAGAGGTTTTGAACTCTGCCCAGGCAGAAGCAAGGCTCCAGCACAATACACTAGGGGTGTGCTTTAGCTAGCCATGCACTCCAGAGACTCTGAATTCTTCCCAGCCAGACACAAGGTCCTGGCAGTGCCACACTTCAGGGGTGCACTCTGCCTAGCCACCTTGGCCCTGGAGGCTCTGAACTCCACCCAGGCAGGCACTAGGACCCAGTGACAAACTGAGGGTACATCCCAGTTAGCTACCTGGGTCCTAGAGGCTCTGAACTCCACCAAGCCAGGAGCAAGACCCCAGTGCCATACCATGGCATGCATCCCAGCTAGCCACCTGGGTTGCAGAGGATCTGAATTTCACTCAACCAGGTTTGAGGGCCAGTGACACACTCCAGGGGTGTGTACTGCTAGCTTCAGGGAGTATACAAGCTCTGCACATCCCAGAGTCCCAGAAAAACCCAGCACAGTGCATCAGGGGAACACACTGCCAGCCTAGCAGACCACAGAGCAACAAGGCTCCAGCACCATAGTTCAGGGGTGTCCCCCAGCTAGCCATGGGGATATTGGAGGATTGAAGTTCTACCAAGTGCAGCATTCCAGTGCAATCAATCAGGAGGGTGCCTGGCCAGGTACACAGGTCCAAGAGTAAGATGACAAGATGAAAGAGCAAGATGCAGTCTCAGTCCTTCAGCCCACCAACAACAAATCCAACAGACACTAAAATGGAAGATACAGGAAACCACACAACTGAACTTTCTGAAATGATATCATATGAAGTAAAGAAAAAATTCCATGAAGCTATAGAGGAAATCAGATAAGAAATAATCTCTCAGATAAAAAAAAGAAATGACAAACAAAATAAAAGAAATATTGTGTTTATCTAAAGAAGATCTAGATAACAAAAATAGAGGAAATAAGAAAATGATGGAAACTTTGAACAATATAGGACAATTTGAATGCATGAAATAGATTCAAAGGGATATTCAGGAAAATAAAATTTCCATTGAAAGCTAGAAAACCCTCTTGAATGAAGCTGAACATAGACTCTCAGACATTGAAGTCAACATGGAAGCTTATGATCACGAAAGAAAAGATCTCTGAAAAATAACAAGGAATCAGGAAACAACAATTCAAAAGCTGCAAGATGATGACAAGAGAAACAATATGAGATTGATAGCTGTAAATGAACAGCAGGGGTCAACATGAATGACCAGCAAACACTATTTGCCGAAATAATAGCAGAAAATTTTCCAAACATGGGAAAAGAATCTGATATGCAGATAAGTGAGGCATACAGCACTCCAACTAAACATAACCAAAATAAATCTTCACCCAGTCATATACTAATTAGGATATCAGATAATCAGCACAAGAACAGAATACTAAAAGCTGTCAGAGAAAAGAAACAGATCACCCATGAATGAAAGCCTATCAAAATTACAACAGATATCTCAACACAACCTTCAAGTAGAACTTTGAGTGAAGCATTTCAAATCCTGAAACAAAACAGCTTTCACCCCAGATTGATGTATCCTGCAAAACTATCTTTAAAAATGGATAGAGAAATAAGATATTTCCACAACAAAGAACAACTGAAGAAATTTATGGCCACCAAACCAACACTACGAAGAGTAGTGAAAGACACTCTAGAAAGAGACAAAGGTCACTACAATCTTAAGAACAACAGCAAAACGAAATGACTAAGCAGTGCAAACAAAAAGAAAAAGTAGAAAACCAACAACAGAAAGACAACATGACAGTGATAAGGCAGTACATATCAATTATATCCATCAATGTAAATGGTCTCAACACGCCAATAAAAAGAAACAGACTGGCAGAATGGGTTAAGAAACAAAATCCAACAATATGCTGTGTACAAGGAACACATTTAACTCAAAAGGATAATCACAGACTAAAAATCAAAGGTTGGAAAACAAAACTGCATGCAACAGGAGCCCAGAAAAAAGTATGGGTAGCTGTTTTGTTTGCAGACAATGTGAACTTCAAACCAAGAATGATCCAAAGAGATAAAGTAGGTCACTACATACTTGTTAGGGAAAAACTTCAAGAGGAAGAGATTACAATCATAAATATATATGCACCAAATAGGAGAGCACCCAGCTATGTAAGACAAATCTTAATTGACATGAAAAACCAATTAAACAATAATACAGTTATAATGAGGGACCTTAACACCCCACTGTCACAGAGAGACAGATAACCAAACAAAAACTCAGCAAAAAAATAACAGAACTGAATCAAACTGGTGAACAAATGGACTTTGTAGACATGTATCAAGTGTTCCACCCAACATCAGAATACACATTCTTCTCAGCTACACATGGGTCATTCTCTATGCTAGCCCACAAAACATGCTTAAGTAAATGCAAAGGAACTGAAATAATTCCATGCATATTATCTGACTATACCACAATAAAATTGGAAATTAATGACAAAAACCCCACAAGAACCCCATAAACACATGAAAATTAAATGACACTCTCTTAAACAACCAGTGGATCACAGAAGAAACTAAAGAAGAAATTAAACAATATCTACAATCAAACAAAAATGCAAATACGAATTGCCAGAACCTGTGGGACACAATGAAACAGTCCTCAGAGGGAAATTTATAGCACCAAACTCCCACACCAGGAATATCAAAAGAACACGCATACACAACTTAATGATGCACCTCAAACTTCTAGAACAAGAAGAGTAAATCAAGCCCAAAGCCCAAAGAAGGGAGGAAAGTATAAAGATCAGAGCAGAAATAAATACAATTGGAACTAAGAAAACAATACAAACAATTAATGAATTGAAGACTTGGTTTTTTGAAAGAATAAATGGAATTGATAAACCCCTAGTCAAACTTATCAAGGAGAGGAAAGAAAAAACTCAAATCCATGCAATAAGAAATGAAAAGGGTGAAATCACTACAGACCTTGTGGAAATACACAAGATCTTCAATACCTATTTCAAAAAACTTTACTCACATAGGTTCAATAACACAGAACAAATGGACAGATTCCTAGAAACCTATGAATTACCAAAGCTGAATCAAGAAGATGTAAAAA